>JACEGR010008133.1:0-40555 GCA_014170235.1 Listronotus bonariensis
GTCGTTGCCTCAAAAAGTTACAGAGTCAATGTGATGTTGCCAGTGTCAAGGCAGTGATGCCAAATGTAATATTGGCAAAACAATTATATGGACAGGTTTATGCTGTTGACAAACGGTTTTAACGTAATTTCGTCTACATTCTCAGAAGTCTGGCGCTACATTTAAAAGTGGAACACACTGCAGTGGTTAACATGTAGCATGACTACTGACATTTTATTTACAATATATATTTAGTTCAAATTAATATCAAAAATGTGAACCCTGAAGTGAAGGAAATACTTTTGAAAAGTGACATGTGATAATTTCATTTATTTATTTCTAGAATTTGTTTATTCTATATTTTGTTAAGTAAAATAGAAATAAGAACATGCTTCTTTTGCTCAGCAAATCAATAAGTTTATGTTTTTATTAGAACAAAAAAACAATTGTTTAACAATTTTCTTTAAAGCGTCAATAAAAAGAAGTCAACTAATTGAATCAATTAACATGATGTCAAAAAAATAAATTCAAAAATTAAGTAGATTTCTAACATAAAACGGCCTGTAATAGCTGTAAGGAATTGTTAAACGTTCCTAAAATACTAAGGGCACTCCTGGTCGGCGGGTCTATACCTATTCTGTCGTGTTTATCACTGACTAGATCTTCCAACTATCTTTTAATAGTATATTGTTTTTAAGAGAAAAAATTACACTTTTGATAGTAAGGTTGTATGAGTGGTAGTTTGTAGTCTATTTTCTATTTTTCTAATAATGAAACAAACTATGTTTTCATTATACCCTTAAATTAAAGACAATTAACACATGGGAGCAAAAATATTCTTAATTTAAGCGTGCAAAAGTAAAAAAAAAAAGTAAAACTTTTACTTTAGAAAGTCCTTCCATAAGTGTTATTTTTACGGACTTTTGAAGAAAAACTTCTTTATTTAAGGTAGTACTACCGGTCTAAGAATTAAAATTCAGAAAATTATGAAACTTAGCATATTGGTACTATAATAATAAGATAATTACCCAGTTAAATTTTCAAATTCTACAATAAAGTAAAAAAAGTTATATGTATTATCATAGAGTAAGAAAATTATAAGAGTTATCATGGAATAGCTGATTTAAGGACAGGTCATGCGAAAACTCCCAATATAATTTTATTAGTTTCTCGTTGAAATACCGCCAGTTAGTCATTTCAGTAAGCTTACGTGTCTCCCCACCGCTGATGTTACACGAGGCGAGGCTTCGACCGACGCATTTAAAGTGTAAACTGGAAAAATGACAAGCCTGCTGCCAAGCCTGCCGCAAAAGCGGTACGAAAATTTTAGCATGCCATGGTTTCTCTTATCCGTAGGTATGTTACTTTATGGTAATATAAAATAATTGCCATTAACACTGATCTTTATGGGATATCGCAGATCTTATTTTATTTCACAAAAACTGCCGTTCAGATTTTAATGAAAGTGGTATCAACGGAAAAAAATTCTAAACATTTTGGCTAATTAATCCGACCTTCAGAGCTTGTGATAATTGTAATTAATAAATAATTTAAAAAAATATGCTTTGTGACTGACATATGGCAACGCCGCCAAATGTTATGATGTTATTATGGATGGTGGAGGGGAGGATAACCATCTTTTATGGCGGACAAGTTAAAAAAGTGGCCATCGGAATGTAGCAAATTGGGATGGCGCCACCGTAGCCAGTGGAGGGATTTTGGTATTTCTTTCTTTATTTATTTTGTATCTATCTCTCCTTTTTCATTTTGTATCTCGCTTTAATAATTCATGCTCATTGGTTAAACAATCTCCTCTGGCTATTGTGGCGCCACCTTAAGTTGCTTGTTTCGACGGACACTTTTTAAAACATTCAGATGGTTATCCTCCCTTCACCATCCATAGATGTTATGATGCGCGCGAAATTTAAACATTTATCGAAATCGGTGTTTGGGGAAATCAGGGTTATGTATAGTTTTCAGTACAAAATATGGAATATAAGTTTGATTCAGACACTTTATTAGAAAATAAACATTACAATATAAAACCATTTACTTAGATGATGCTTGCGCAAGAGATGTTTGCGCATGATTTCTATTGTTTTTAGGCGTTGCCAAATATAAACACTACAGAAGTCAAATTACCTTAAGCACTCATTTGACTCTTGTAGTATCGATAGTACTACCTTAAAATTTTATCTTAATTAATCCCTTAACAAAATAGTTTTCGAAAGAAATAAAAAAACAGTTTTTTTATATTATCTTTGTTAACACTGGGCCATATAAATAAAAAGAAGCAAAATGATTTTGCCAATAAGTATAAGCATAATAGTAACATACCTACGGATAAGAGAAACCATGGCATGCTAAAATTTTCGTACTGCTTTTGGCGGCAGGCTTGTCATTTTTCCAGTTTACACTTTAAATGCGTCGTTCGAAGCCTCGCCTCGTGTAACATCAGCGGTGGGGAGACACGTAAGCTTACTGAAATGACTAACTGGCGGTATTTCAACGAGAAATGAATAAAATTATATTGGGAGTTTTCGCATGACCTGTCATTAAATCGGCTATTCCATGATAACTCTTATAATTTCCTTACTCTATGGTATAAGGTATTAATATAGCCAAGCATTTGCTTACAAGTGCGAGTATTTACTTATGGAAAATTCACGAAAAGTGATGCTGCTATTCGGTAGCATAACATTTCTATAAGTGATATACAGGGTGATTCAAAAATCGATCACGAAACTTAAGGGTCTGACAAAATAAGGGTAGAGCTACATATAAATTTTTTCAAAATGTCATTCGTTTTCGAGTTACAAGCCGTCAAAGTTCAATTTTTATTTTGTTTTTTTCGCCATATTGCATTTATTCTTTAACTAATCCAGTGCACACAAATCGAGCTTTGCAGATTCTAAAATTTTAAGACAAAAGTACTTTTTAAAATAACGCCACAGGGCACTTTAACCTAAAACTTAAAATTCATTTACATCATAACTTCTTTATTTTGACAGATATCGCAAAGCTGGGGGCGCCATTTTATAGACAATCAAAAACTTAAAAAATAAGGTACTTCTTATTAAAGTCGATAAACCTCACCGTTTAGGCACTCAATAGACATCATAGTTTTCATCAATTTCAATCAAATTACCTACATACATACAAGGTGTCCAGTAACTCAACCGACAAACTTAACCAAACGATTCTACAACAAAAAATGAAAAAAACTTCATATCAACATATGTCCTAAACGTCTTAGTTTTTGAACTACGGGATGTTAAAAATTAAAAAAAAGTTTGTTGTTTTAAATATTTAACACACTATAGTTCAAAAACTAAGACGTTTAGGACATATGTTTATATGAAGTTTTTTCTTATTATCTGTTGTAGAATCGCCCCGTAAAGTTTGTCGGTTGAGTTACTGGACACCCTGTATGTATGTAGGTAATTTGATTGAAACTGATGAAAACTTTGATATCTATTGGTGTCTAAACGGTGAGGTTTATCGAGTTTAGTAAAGAGTACCTATTTTTTAGTTTTTGATTGTCTATAAAATGGCGCCCCCAGCTTTGCGATATCTGTCAAAATAAAGAAGTTATGATGTAAATAAATTTTAAGTTTTAGGTAAAGTGCCCTCTGGCGGTATTTAAAAAAGTACTTCTATCTTAAAATTTTAGAATCTGCAAAGCTCGATTTGTGTGCCAAATATCAACTGGATTGGTTAAAAATAAATGCAATATGGCTAAAGAAACCAAAATAAAAATTGAACTTTGATGGCTTGTAACTCGAAAACGAATGACATTTTGAAAAAAATTATATGACGCTCTACCCTTATTTTGTCAAGTAGAATCATCCCTTAAGTTTCGTGATCGAATTTTGAATCACCCTGAATATTATTTCTATAAGTAAATACTCGCACTTGTAAGCAAATACTCGACTTTACTTATACGTTTGAAGTAAATCCTTCTATACGTTATACTCATAAGCAAAAGCATTAGCTTCTTTTATTCATATGGCCCACTGTTTCAATTTTTAATGTAGAATCACACACTTAAATATCCAAATATCATTACAGAACACCTCGTATACAAAACGCTCAATACAGGCTGTCTCATATTAAGAATTCCACACAACTCTTTGCCCGTCTTAAATAATAAATACTAACTACATTCACGGACAAAACTCTTTCAAGTGTATCCTAAATGAAAGAAAAACTAACCCTAAAACTTAATTACCACCAGATTTTTCTGAGCCGCCTTCTTTGCGTGGTTCTTGCTCTTCATGTGCTGTATAAATTGCGGTTCAGAGTTTGAGGTTATGTTACAACTCGGACAGTAGAAGTCGCCAGAGGGCGTGCGGTACACGGACAAGTTGAGGTCCTTGTCGTTAAACGAATGAGACGAATCGGCTATGCTCGGTTTCGCTGGTATCGGTAACTGACCTAAGAAATGGGAGAAAGTGTTTTTAGGTGATTTAATTTTAAGTACTTTATAATAAAACCAGAAAACGAACCACTCGGTTTCTCAAGTTTTGTTCACTTATTAATTAATTAAAAGCTGAATATTCTGGATTAGCGCCACTGTGTTTATACTCAAAACAGTGCTCAAAATTAGTATGTATCCATAAATAAATAATAAAAAAAAATAAATAAAAACATTCGATTAAAAAAAAAATAGTAGAAAACCGTGTATGAAACTGATACCTTCAAAATTTTGGTAACAGTTTCATATTTTAAACTGAATGATTTATTTTTTAAAAATTATATATAAACTTTAGGAACCGAGGGTGAATAGGGGTGCTGGGCTGGATAAAATAATTAAAACTTTGATGCTGCTGTAAAATGTAAACACTGTATGAGCTAATGGCTAACTTCAATTTTAAAATTAAAAACATCAAATTAGGGTCTAAAAATATAAAATAACTACTAAGTATTATATACAGGGTGTCCAAGAATATGTGGGCAATCTCTCGGATTCATATAAAACCCGTGAAACTATGTAATGTGACAAGTTCCTATAATTTTTTTCTAAAGCCTTTCTTTACAGAGATATGTGCCCTTTAAGTACGCCGCTGAAGGTATTTTTGGGTGGCTTAAATCCAGTGTTTCTTTATGAGAAGGGGTTTAGACATAAGCAAGACCGGGGATAGCTTTTGTCAGGGACGTGAGGGTGTGAGAATTACGGTTTTGGTTGGCAGTTCTGTTCGAAGTTGGTAGCATTATCAGCTGATGACAGAGTCGTGCCTTGTCAAAGCTTTGTTTGGTAAAAACTGTGGAAATTTACCATTTTCATTTTGGTTGTATATTTTGCAAGGATTTCCAGTTGTTAATGTTTTTGGTTAGTTTAGAGACTTCACATATTATTGGTTCGGACTCGTTTTATTTTAGAGATTTTGATAGTGTTTAGTCGAATAATTTTCAGTCATTCGTGTTTTTATATACATATGATACAGATGATTGTCCGCTAATTAATGGTACACAGAAAAACCACAGACTTCTTATGCGAAAATACCCATTTAGGATTTAAACAAACATACCTATATCCAAAAGTTAATGATAACGAAGATACGGGGTGTTAAAGGGATATAAATATTTTTATTCATGCATTTCTATAATTTCTGATATCTTTGTCATGATATTTTTTTATCTAACAAAATAAACCAATACTTGCATTCCATAAAATAAAATTACTAAAAAAACGTACAAAAAATTGTATCTTATCCTTAATAACGATTTAAACGTAAATTCCCTTTAAAAAATATCCAAAGGTCAGTGACCCCTGTTTACAGGTTTTAAAATTCTCTGTAACTGCTGTACTAATAACTACTCAATTTAACTATAAACAGTAAAAACTAAACATATATAAAAGTCCAATGACTAAAAAGCAAAAAAATAACACCAAAACCTCGAGAAAAACCTTCCAGTACGATTGTAAACAAAGAATTACGGGAAAAAATTACGTCACAAAATTTAGCGAACATAGGATTAGATGGGATCGAGCGCTCCTTATAAAAAACGCTATTTTCCTTGGTTTTTTACTCTTGTTGTAAGTTACAAGTAGTTACAAGACAATGCAAAAAAATAATGAATTTTGCCCTGTATGTAAGAAGCGAAGAGGGCCATAAAAATATTTTTAGTGTCATCTTTGTATCATCAAAAAGTAGCAACACTTACCGAAAACCGCAAGTCTCTATCTCTAATAATAAACTAAGATACCCTGCAATAGCAACGAAATCCGGACACCCTGTACTGATATGACGACAATTTTTATACAGGGTGGTCAAAAATAAAGCTTGAAAAGTTATATTAAAGTCTTTTTTATTAAATGCCTCCTGAACTTCTGTTGTTGCAAATCTTCAAAATGATCCAAAGCCTACTTTCGAAAAATCGATCGACGCAGATCGGCGTGAGACACCCTGTATATTTTAATGAAAGAACATTTCCCTAAAATAGATAATACCTCACCTGCTTGTTCAATCATGTCCCTTTGTTCAGTATACTTGGTTAGACCAAGTTGTTTTAATTTTTTCATGTGTTTATGTCCTCTAAAATAATAAAAAAAAACATTAATAATATCCATACAGTTATTAATAAATAATAAGCAAGGGCTTGAGAAGATCCGCCCGTGGGTTTGCGAGGCGGCGGTTTGGTTTGGGACAGGTCAATCTTACCTAAAATGGTTATCCAATTGCTCCTGACAAGTGGTGTTAATGTCACAAACGTCGCAGTGGTACTTTTGCGGCGGCTGCGATTCTTTTTTCTTTTGGGAGGCGAAGGACCACTTTCTTCGCTAGTTGCAGGTGGATTTTTCTTAAAAGCATTTCCGAAATTATCTTCGCCGTTTTCGAAATCATACGATTTTGATTTTTGACTCCTAAATAAGGGAAATACATAATTAAATATAATATACAAGCTATAAAGTGAAACAGGTGTTTTTTGCCTAATCTAACGAACAGCATAAAACATGTACACACATTTTACGCGCGAATTTTCTTAAGACCATCCTGTAACACCCTGTATAAAAGAAGAAAAATGGTACACACACATATTTGATGTGGGATATTGGAAAAGAGTGGTAAGTAGGACATTAAGGAAAGTGATAAAACTTTAATTTGTTGGTTATTTTCAGTTGAACTGTATACCCAATAGTACCGACTGATGTGTCTTTATTGAAGAATTTTTATTTAAATCCACAATAAAAACCGTTAAAAGACTTTAAACAAGTTGTAATCTGACATTTTTTGTTTAATTTTCATTGCATGGATCCCATAAATCATAAAATATTTAAAAATATGAACAGTAAGCAAAATATGACAAACAAATGTCATAGTGCCCCAAAAAGGTTCTGAATGATTCCAATGAGGGCGCTGATGCAAGGTGACGTTGCTTAATGATATTTATGAATAAGAAGTATACTTACTTGGTCCGTACCCATTTACCATTGTTGTCATAGTAACCCTGCCCAGCAGGCGCCTTATAACCCATCATAGCTCTGTAAAATACCGAAAAGAACACTTTTTTAACAAAAAACACACTTTTTGTCCCACGATTCCATATGCAGGCAGTGTAAGAGATTTTTTTGAAATAGAAAATTTTGAAAAATTTGTCGTGTTCTGAGAAACCACTGATCTCAAAAATAATATGGATGAATACAGCAAAAATGACAATAAACCCTACGTGGGCACTGCGCAGTCCTCTTGTGGGCATGCGCAGTAAAAATTCAGACTAGCGGAAAACAAACAACAGGACCGGGTTTGGAAATTTGGTATAGGGGGTTTTTGGGCGTTAATCACGAATCTGAAGTGTTTTTTTTGGAAACGTTTCGTTCTCGAGATATTCATCATCAAAGTTAAAATTCAATTCTTAGTTTCACTCTATTCCACCTTCTTTTTGTACAAAATTCTGATATAACACTAAACTGGCACACAATATTATACAAACATCTTTAAAAAAAACCTTTTTCTTTAGTTATTTTCCACGTTTTATTGATTAAATTCCAAATCTTTTACCCCTAAAACGCTGCAACCATGCATACACCAATGTGTATAATGGTTTCAGACATGGCGACTTGATTTAAAGCAAACTTTTTATATTAATAAAGAAAAACATGTTTTAAAAAGGGTTTTTCATAGTTAAATAAAATATTGTGTGCTAATTTAGTGTTATATCAGTAATTTTGTGCAAAAAAGGGAAAATATAGTAAAAATAAGAATAGTTTGACCTTAATGACAAATAGCTCAAGATCTAAACGATTCCGAAAAATAAATCTTTTAGATTCGTGATCAGCGCCTCAAAAACCACCGTATACCAAATTTCGTCAAAACCGGAGTTGCCGCAACTTACAGACAATTACCTTATTTTGTTTCCTGGATATATGTACATATTTAAATATTTTATTTTAAGTTTATACTCGTCTTCCATAGTAGTCCCTAAAAATTAAACTGGTTTAGATATTGGGTACTATTTTTTGTCTTGTATAATTTAGTATATGAGAGTGCTTTGAAGCACTAATCTCAATTTGAATTCCGTTTTTTGCTGGACCCTCTTTGACTTAACCTCAAAGCTGCACGATATTTTTGCGTTATCTTATCTTTCTTCTTAAAACTACTTTGACACAACAAAACTGAATCAATTGTTATTTGGTTTATTTTATCATAAAACCAATTAGTTTTGGTGTAACTAGTTTGAGGAATAAATCTCAATTTATAAACTGATATTTTACTCCCGCTGCCGTAGCAGTTTTCGTTCAGTTAAACTTGGCGTGTTATGCCATTTGTAAACGCCGTCCCCTCATTTGACTTGACCAAGTTTTCACTTTAGCCTTTAGTCGTTTGCAAACGTTCGTGATCTTGGAAAATTTTATGCTGAAAATTTTTGGGGTTAGAGCCAAACTGACCGTATATTTGTAATCAAAACTACAAGAAAAACCTTCCAATTTCTGCAAAACAACACTATACAATTACTCATTATTTAGTGTTGGTTTAACAAAACTTAAATAAACGAAAGGTAAAAAAACGAAGACTCACTAAGCACAAATGAAAGGACGAAGACCAAATGACTAATAACGGTCGACCGTAGATGAGAGATTGGCTTTCGGCGACCGACGGCGTCAATTTTACCTGGATTTTACGATCGGGAAATCCCAAATCATTAATTATATTATGATGAGTGTGGCCCTGTTTCTGTTTCGGTAAACATTTTCAGTGTTGCAACCACTATATTTATTAAAATACTGCAAATTTTGTCAATGTTGCCAACACTATATTGAAATTTAATTAAAAACACTAACTTTTATGAGAACTGCGCATGTGCAAAGATGTGTCAAAAATTCGTGCGCAGGTCTATTGAACATATATATGGGGAACATTTTTTATTAACTATCCGTTTTATTTTTCAGATCATTGTGAGAAACAACTAAAGAGCAGCTTTAGGCCTTATTAACAAAAATAAGACTTACTTTTGATGATTTTTACCCATATAATGCGATTCTGCGTGCAATTTTCCTGTCAAATCGAGATCACACACGTCGCAATGGAACCATGTAGGATTTTTATCAGCGTCCTGTGAATGAATACAGATTTTATTAACACTAAAAAAATAGAACAATTCAATGGCTGTACCTATATTCGGCCGCGCGCCTCTTCTTCAACATAGGACACATAAAATAGGCCCTTGGCAAATATTTTTATTTATAAAACACAGGCGCGACCTGTGAACCATAAATATTTATGGACGGCCTTAATTAAAGTCAAATTTTCTTGCTAACCGTATTCGTCACACTGGTTCAAACCATATTCGAAAATGACAATATAAATATGAGAATCAAGAAAATGTATGTTTTCAAACTGTTGCGTCACAGCCCAATAAACTTTTAGGTTATAATTATGATTTTTATTTTTTCTGATTAATATGTGCTTATTTGAATAAATTGAAAATATATGAATCTGCCGAGCCAATATAGAACATATCTTTAATTCTTGTAGTTTGTTACTTGAATTATGACTAAATAAATAAATCACACAACATAAATAAATTCAAAAACAAAAAACGTTTATGCACATATGAGTAGGTATATTTCCCAAAAGCTAGTTACTTCTTCTTTATCTAATCCACTTGTTTTGCAATCCTTGTTTCTACCGAGCGATATTAGCGAATTTTCATAAATGCCCCTTCGCTAACCACCGCGACCGAAAGAGAAACAGTACAATCGGTCGACCGTCGAAGTTTTAATAATGTAGGCCGAGTGAATTAGCTTGATTCTGTATTAAGCGTGGATCGGATAGTCAATAGACTTGTACATCTGATAATAATACGTTATTAAGAAACAAAATACTGTAGGTACACATACCTGAGGCTGTTTCTCTGCCGAAACCCTCGCTCTTTCGGTAGAGGCTCGCCAGTTCTTGTGCAGTACTCAATTAGCCATTTTCTGATTTGTTTCTCGTGGTTTTTAGACTTGTAGTGCATTTTGGCCGTTTGGTTACTGGAGAGTTGAGCGGTGCAGAGTTTGCAATAGAGCGGCTGAAAGAGCGCTTTCAGGTCTTTGGGCAATGACTCGTCGGCCAGATCGGGTACTGTGTGTTCAACTTGAGGAAAGAAAATAAAAAGAAATTTTTAAAAGCTTTCATTTAACCTTGTGTAGGTTGGCGATGCCGACGCTTTAAATCATGATTGTGAATTGCTGTAAGAACAAATCACGGAAGAAAATAACGAAGAAATGAGAAAGGATAATAACACACAAGTTAATTAAAGCGCCCACAGACTACGGAACTTGTTGTACGACAGATTCAATAGACAGTAATACAGACAGTCGGTGCAACTAGTCGGAAAGATATGCAGCACGATTTTATTGTCGTTTGGAGAAATAATACAATTTCATTTATACCTGTATGGAAACCAAACCGTCGACCATAGCCAAATCATACACTGAATCCCTTCCACGAACGTGCTATGTACTCTCCTAAAATTCACCGTTGTAACGAGCCCGCATATTCAAACAAAACGCAATCCTGGCTTACCCTGCTTCTGTCTGCCTCCTGCCGCCTCGACGGCGACGAGATCCCACCTCGAATATTTCCTATGCTTTTAATTCCCTATGGTCGGCCAGTTGGTTTCCACACTTGTATAAAGTTTTTAAGTTGGCACCAACCCCTAAGAAAAAATTATAGCATTGCTAGTAATTGACTATAAAACAAAAGATAAGAAAAAAGAAAATGGTACAAAAATTGGTCATTGCAACAACGTATACCGTGTGGTGCTTCGCCGAGCCGAACCTAGGAAATCCCATGTAAATTTTAAGGGGTTAATTATTGACTCCCTTGTACTACATTTTACCGAAAAAATTTAAGATAACTTTTTAAAGAGACCAATCTGACAAAGGCTTATGATAAGTTTCAAAAAGTTTTTAAGCAAATCTTAAATTTTCAATTAAATGTAATTGCAAAATTACCAAATTTTTGGTTCGCTTATTAAATTTTTTGAAACTTAGCATGAGGGTTTGTCAGATTGGTCACTTCAAAAACTTATATTACATTTTTCTGTAAAATGTACAGGGAGCCAATAATTAACCCCCTTAAAGGGGTATTCTAGTCTATAAATTTAAAAAATTATTTTTTTTTATAATTTGATAGATTAGGTATTTAAGAATATCTCCCAAAAAGGATTTTTTAAATTCGAAATATTTTTGAAGTTACAGACGTTTTGGTGACTAGTAATTAGACCGGTTGAGGTGACGACTCTAACAATAGACGATTGGAGGTCGGGCTACCAGTATGAATATCTCCCTCTCCTTCTTTCCATGATACTTCTAGTATACTACATCATGTAGGAAGCTGGGATGGCTGATTAAGAGAACGTATGGTATATGTACCATGCTATCAGTTACGCTGCCTGAAACTTAACGTAAAACTTTAAATGCGTTTTTTTCGAAACTATTTTTTTCGATACGGTTGCCACGATATCTCAAGTTCTAATCAACCGATTTACCTAAAATTTGGCATGAATATTCTTTAAATATCTCTCTATCGCCTAAACCAACAAATAAAATTTTAAATTTGAAATACTTTTTAAAAATTCAAGAAAGCCTAACAAGTTGTGAAAAAAATCGATCTTTATTTTTGAGAAGCCACCATTTTATGATTTTTTTTTTCATTTTCCGTGGTTCAGGTCATAACAACATTCGTATTATTCATCATAAATCTGTCAATTTTTATTTTTCAAATCTCTTTTCAGGCAAATTTACATTGAGGGTAGAAATTGTGGCAACCAGGACATGGCGTTTATTTTTCTCCCTCCACTTCAAGGTCGGATAACCTCATGAATATACTCATTATATCCTACTGAAGACATAATAAAAAAATGGATAGTAAAAATATCAATTGCTTGTTTTTTATTCATCGACAAAAAATGCTCGAAATTCGGGTCTTTAAACTAGAATACCACTTTAAAATTTACATGGGATTTCCTATGTTCCACTCGACGACGCAACACCCGGTATAATATTTTTTCGAAATTGTATTGGACTTTTGCAAACCATTCTTGACAATACTTACAATAGTTTTTAGTGACATTCTTGGGTTTTTCCTTGATGTCCTTCAACGTCTTGTAAATGTTCTGCTTGATGGGTTCCACGCCAGCACCCGGTGGTGGCGGGGAGGAGGAGCAGCGGCGCCTGCTAAATTCGAAGAGGCATTGTAATCGGCATTGTTATAGTTAGTGATTCCTGCAATGGGGCCAAATTAAAATTTCTGGAGAAAGGAGGGTGTTAAACTAATAGAAAATAAAATAAAATATTTACAAAAAATTTTGCAGTAAGACATAATAGTAGGGAAGCCCACGATGCCAAATGGGGATTTACTCGAGCGTCATAGAGACCTATTGGGTTGCAAAGCTTGGATGATAAGAAGAAAAAAATGTTTTATGTATACCATTTTATCAGTGGGGGAAGCGGCTATAGCCAAAAAAATACTGTTACTATTTCAGCTTGTGGAAATCGTTCGAATCGTATCGGATCATATATTTTTCGTTATTCTTAAAGATTTACTTCCAAATCAAGGTTAGTTTATATTTATAAGGTTGCGACATATCCTCAACTTTTAGGCGGTTCGAGGTCGGGGACGCAAGGAAGGGCAGTCCACGGAGAAAAGTTGGCAAGACTGGGTAAAATCAAAGCTGATGATCACTGGCGTCTAGAATTTGCGCAATTCATTTTGCATTATTTTGAAAGAGATATTTGTTAAAAGATGTAATTCCAAATGTTTTTTATTTAAAGTAAAAAATTTACAACTTAATAACAATTAAAAACTGTTTTGTAAACGGTTGTTCTACTAATACAATAAACTGTATATCTCCGGCACTGAACAACATGGACGAAAAATGGGAGATGTGACGTCATAACACGTCAAAGCAATATGGCCGAATGTCGTGACCCTATATAGATCGACTTTGCTTCCAAATAAAATAAAAGCCACGCTCGAAAATTGACAAAATGACGTTTTTCCACGACCGTTAAAAAAATACTGTTTTTCAAATCGTTAACATAAAGTTAAAGTACTCCATTCTAGTACACTATATAAAGAATTTAAAAAAAGTAACTTTTTTAACACTTCAAAGCTTTTTTCACATTTTAAATTAGTGTTATGTTTAAATGCCTACTAAAATAAACTTAAATGTCAATTTATGCAATGTAACAGTAAACGCGACATGAACTGAACCAAACTGTCAAGTTACCTTTGATTTCGTCATTATTTCCTTTAGTTCATGTGTCACTAGTTTTAAAATTTGACAGTTTGCAAATAAATTTAATAGAAGTTATTAAAAATTCATAGAAATAGATAATATATTTGAATGACTAAGAAATTAAAAAGGAATTTATACAATTTTAGTATTATTTCTACAAAAAGTAAGTGAATACAATTTTCTAAAATTAAATAATAAATGTATAGTTATGAAGGAGATAATTGTCTCTTAAAAAATAGGGAGACTATAATTTTTGTTTCAATATAATGAGTGTGCTGCAAAAATTAAAATTATTAAGTTTAGATAAATAAAACATGAATAAAATAGTATGTTGGGAAATTTTTATAAAATATGGTCATGGAAAAAAAAGTATGTAACAGATGCGTAAATTGTCTATTTTTACTCATGGGATTGCCGCACTCGCCTAACTGCTCGTGCTGTCATACTTTCCATTCGTAAAAAAGTATTACTTTATGCACTTATTACATAAATTACTGTTTTTTACAACTCCGCTTTCTTTACGGCACTCTTAAATTGTCAGATTAGTGGAAAATACACTGGAAATTGTCTTCCTGATAATAAAACGTTTAAAACCTTTTTAGGGGGTTCCCTTTGACGAGTCTAACACGAATATTTATACCGCCATATATGGAAGCGGCGCTTTAACCCACTCTGTCAATGTCAAATGTTTAGGGTGTCGGACTGGGCGAACGCGCCACTTTTTTGTCGGACAAGTTAACCATGTTTTACATGCAATTTGGGTATCGGATTGGAAGGGTTTCGTAACTGTTACCCTAACTGTTTAGCATGTAATTAACTTACCATATCTTAATCTGACGCGCTCGAAAATTCCTGATGGATATACAGGGTGATTCAAAAATCGATCACGAAACTTAAGGGGGTGATTCTACTTGACAAAATAAGGGTAGAGCTTCATATAAATTTTTTCAAAATGTCATTCGTTTTCGAGTTACAAGCTGTCAAAGTCCAATTTTTTATTTTGTTTTTTTACCATATTGCATTTATTTTTAACCAATCCAGTTGATATTTGGCACATAAATTGAGCTGTGCACATTCTAAAATTTTAAAACAAAAGTACTTTTTAAATACCGCCAGATGGCACTTTACCTAAAACTGAAAATGTATTTACATCATAACTTTCTTATTTTGACAGATATCGCAAAGCTGGGGCGCCGCTTTATAGACAACAAAAACCTAAAAATAAGGTACTCTTTATTAAAGTCGATAAACCTTACCGTTTTGGCACTAATAGACATCAAAATTTCATCAATTTTAATCAAATTACCTACATACATACAGGGTGTCCAGTAACTCAACCGACAAACTTAAACAAACGATTCTACAACAAAAATAAGAAAAAACTTCAAATAACCATATGTCCTAAACGTCTTAGTTTTTGAACTACGGGTGTTAAAAAGTTAAAAAAAAATTAAAATATTTAACACACCGTAGTTCAAAAACTAAGACGTTTAGGATATATGTTTATATGATTTTTTTCTTATTTTCTGTTAAAGAATCGCCCCGTAAAGTTTGTCGGTTGAGTTACTGGACACCCGTTATGTATGTAGGTAATTTGATTGAAATTAATGAAAACTTTGATGTCTATTGGTGCCTAAACGGTGAGGTTTACCGACTTTAATAAAGAGTACCTTATTTTTTAAATTTTTAATTGTCTATAAATGGCGCCCCAGCTTATGCGATATCTGTCAAAATAAAAAGTTATGATGTAAATAAATTTTAAGAGTTCGGTAAAGTGCCCTATGGTGCTATTAAAAAAATACTTTTGTCTTAAAATTTTAGGATCTGCAAAGCTCGATTTGTGTGCCAAATATCAACTTTGGTTAAAAAATAAATGCAATATGGCGAAAAACCAAAATAAAAATTGAACTTTGACAGCTTGTAACTCGAAAACGAATGACATTTTGAAAAAATGTATATGAAGCTCTACCTTTATTTTGTCAAGTAGAATTACCCCTTAAGTTTCGTGATCGATTTTTGAATCACTCTGTATGTTTGTTTTTTACGACCAGATACAAGGTATCCTCCGGTATATTAGTCTGCCGCGCTGTTGTAAATCCCGAAATCCCCTCTTGGGCTCCCCTACCATAACAAAGAAACGGTGGTTTTCATAATTTTACAGAGAATTTACCTGTGAAATTTAAATCTTGGTGATTTCTTTTTGATTATTTGCATTCAAATTTTGGTTTCTGTAAGGATCAGTGGGATTTTTGTAAGCTGGAAGGAATATGGGAAAGGAAAATAAGTAAATAAAAAATATTTCATATAATACCAAAGGATTAATCTATAACCTTTTATATTTATTAAAGTTTTATTAACAATAACAAATTTAGTTTGAAACCAACTAACTCTTTAAACAACTCTAAAGCTGGCTGTCCATGAGAGCGGTTTTCCGCCCGTGTATTAAAAATACGCCAGAAAATCCGCTGACACGTCCATTGTAGCGGAAAATATTAAAGCGTTTTGTTTTAAATATGGTGTTTTTATGTTAGAATTTTCTTTGGTTGATACTACGGTTGTGAAGGTCACTAGATGTCAATCATCATCTGTCTGTGGAATGGCAAATGGATTGGATAATGGATAATAATAAATCCAACAACTTAGGCACCTTTGGTTAATAGCTTGTCTTAGTCTTTTATTTACCACATATACTTTTTTGTTACCTATTTACCTTAGAGTACAAGCTAGACGCTCGCCTGCAGTTATGGCTCACGAACTGTGTGGGACTTGCTATTAGTTGACTCAACTTTCTGTAACAATTTGGCAAAATGCTCCTATCAACATTCCTTAATAATTGAAGTATTTTTCATCATCATGTTGTCTTAACTCCAACTCCTTTAATAAAGTATAATATTGGCTATGAATTTTTCGTTCTAAAAAATTTTTTAACCCAAAACCTGTGCCTCCTTTTTGGTCTTTTTGGTTGTATTGAAAGTAGGAGAATATCATTTTTTTCGCCAAATATCATACTGAAGTAAATAATTAAAATAAGTGTAGTTAATGTCATCCATAACACTTCATTTATTTAATGTGGATCTTTACTGTCTTGTCTTATCTTCAAGCAACAACTTATCAAGCTCATCAACTAGTTTGAGGTTATAGTTCCTGGCTATTAATTTAAAAAATCCGCGCAATCTAGTGGAAAACGCAAAAAGTTAACTTCATCTCAACTTTTTGGCGGATCCGCGTCGAAAATGGCGGGAAAAACATTTGAAATTTCAATATAAGTGCCGAACACAAATGAATGTTCTTTTACTAGAAATGTCATCATAATTCTCATATGTGTAAACCAGCTTTAAGTCAACTCAACCCCAAAAGAAGGGACTTCACATAAAACAAATTTAAAATATTCCATAACAAATAAATAAAAAAATGTTAATAAGAATAATAATAGGTGGTCAATTTAAATACAAACCTTGTCCATACTGCTGATAATACTGTGAATAATTCTGATAATAGGCAGAAGCTGCACTAGGATCGTAGGGATAGTTGTAGTAGGAGTTAGCTAGAGGTGTCTGAATAGAATTATATTGTGCATTACTTGCTAACGATCCGGGATTTTTATAGTTTCCATTGCCTGACATTTGGTCTGCTGAACGTTTTGGTATTCGGTAGTTTTTATCCAGGTCTTTTCTGCAAAAAATAATGTAATATGTAAAATAGCAACTCGAAAAAGAAAGAAGGCTGCTCATATATCCATTTAAACTATGGTCTCTCTTGAAAGGGGACATCTAAATAGTTTTATCGGGGTTTAAAAACCATGGTTTATTAAATCTGATCCCACAAACGTTAAGAAAATGCAGGAACTCAGGCATAATTTGTTATCAAACAAACCACACCAATCAAATACATAGATGTATGCAGACCGTCACTATTGAAACGGTATTTTTGACCAAAGTAATGCTTTTTTCTGGGGTTTATTGAATTTAAATTGTTTACCTGGATAAAACTCTCCATCCGCAGTCGCCTGCATGTCCCTTCAAACCGATTTTCCAGAGAAAATGTAAAAAAGTCGGAAAATTGGGGATGTTTCCGACAAAAATTACAAATGTCAATAATTATCTTAAGCGACTTCGATTGGGGAAAATTTAAATTTTGGTCAAGGTTATAAGTAACCAGGTTTATTAAAATTCCCTCTTTTATGTTGTTGTTGAAAATTGCTTAAATTTTGTACATATGGCTATTGATCAAGAGATGTCGCCACAGCGTTTATTTTGGTTTACTTGCTGAAAAATACAAAAGCATTTTTTCAAAACTTTATTTTCACTTTATACAAATTATTTTAAAACAAAAATAAGTGGATTCTGTTTAGTGTTCCTTGAAGCAGATTTTGGTTAGTGAAGTTCCCCTACAGGTCTAATAATAAGTTCTTGAACCTATTAAAAAATAAGTAATGATTTAAAATTGATTTAAAATATATTATCTGTGTGCAAAAGGTAAGGTAATTTTCTATAAACCTGCGGCAACTCCGATTTTAACGAAATTTGGTATACGGGGTTTTGGGCGCTGATCACGATTCTGAAAGATTTTATTGGCGGAAACGTTTCGTTCTCGAGATATTCATCAGCAAAGTTCAAATTTGAACTAAGCTTATTTTTACTATATCCCCCTTCTTTTTGCACACAATTCTTGATTAAAAGCTAAAGTGTCACACAATATTTGATTTTCACCTTTAAAACCCCGTTTTTCTACGTTTTTTACAATATTTTTGCAATAAATTGCGTGGCTTTTCTTTGATAATGCGGCAACCATACATACACATAGGGCTTCATGGCACACTGGGATTAAAATGATTCAAAGTATAGCTATGCAATTTAATGCAAAAATAATGTAAAATACGTAAAAAACGGGGTTTTAAAAGGTGAAAATCAAATATTGTGTGCCACTTTAGCTTTAAATCAAGAATTGTCTGCAAAAAGAAGGGGGAATATTGTAAAAATAGGATTGTTTAAATTTCAAGTCTGATGATTAATATCTCAAGAACAAAACGTTTCCGCCAAAAAATTCTTTCAGATTCGTGATCAGCGCCCTAAAACCCCGTATACCAAATTTCGTCAAAATTGGAGTTGTCACAGGTTTCTAGAAAATTACCAAAGGTAAGTTTACTTATGATATTTAAAAGTTTTTGATTTACTTTATTTGGGTATACGGGGTCTTTTGGGGCGCTGTTATTAATAAAAATATCTTTTAGATTCGTGATAAGCCCCGAAAAATCTCCGTATACCAAATTTAGACAAAATCGGAATTGCTACCGCTTTTGAGACAATTACCAATTTTTTATTATACAGAGGGTGATTCAAAAATTATTCACCCTCTAGGTATATTGCTCTTACTTGGACGTTAGAGGGCGTTGACAAAATATATACAGCAGCGTCAGCTACGTCACTGGGTTTCAAGAAACATTTAATTTTTGATTTCAGAGGTTTTTCTGGATCAAACATTTTGGTATCCACAGGGCCGGGGCTTAGATTCTGAAAAAAAGGGGTGTAAATTTTATGGTAATTTTCTAGAAACCTGCGGCAACTCCGATTTTGACGAAATTTGGTATACGGGGTTTTGAGGCGCTGATCACGAATTGAAAGAATTTTTTGGCGGAAACGTTTCGTTCTTGAGATATTCATCATCAGACTTGAAATTTAAACTAATACTATTTTTACAATATTCTCCCTTCTTTTGCACACAATTTTTGATTTATAGCTAAAGTTGCACACAATATTTGATTTTCACATTTTAAAACCACGTTTGTTTACGTATTTTACATTATTTTTACATTAAATTGCATAGCTATACTTCGAATCATTTCAATCCCAGTGTGCCATGAAGTCCTATGTGTATGTATGGTTGCCGCATTATCAAAGAAAAGCCACGCAATTTAATGCAAAAATAATGTAAAAACGTAGAAAAACGGGGTTTTAAAAGGTAAAAATTAAATATTTTGTGACACTTTAGCTTTAAATCAAGAATTTTGTGCAAAAAGAAGGGGGAATATAGTGAAAATAAGCTTAGTTTAAATTTAAACTTTGATGATGAATATCTCGAGAACGAAACGTTGCCGACAAAAAATTCTTTCAGATTCGTGATCAGCGCCCCAAAAACCCCGTATACCAAATTTCGTTAAATCGGAGTTGCCGCAGGTTTCTAGAAAATTACCAATTTTATTAACTTGACTCTTGGTACATAAAATCGTTTTATCTTAAGACATTTAAGTCTTTTAAAACATAACTTACAGTGACTTTAATTTTTGATCCCTTTTGTATTAGTTCAAGCCTTAAAGTCTCATTTAGAGCAGTGATAGAAAATTGGCTCGCCGGGTATACGTTCATATTGGGAATGTCATATACATGGTGTCCCAAAACGCTGTTAATATTAATGATTTGTCCTTCTATGCCATGTTCTTCCATTTGTTTGATAGCCTCTTTGGTTGTTATGCACTTTGCTAGGACGTTAGTTTCTAAAAAATATATATCAAACTTTTACTCTACAGAGTGTCCACGGATGAGGTGTACAAGAGGACAAATAGACCAAATCTTTTAGTCATTCTTCATAAAAATGTTTGCTTCTAAAAATGGGATTCTCGAAGAGAAAATGTTAAATTTGAAGACAGGGTTCGCAAAAACTTAAAAAACTGATTTTTCCCTGAAGAGCAATCTACCTTTATTTTTCATTTTTAAGCAAAATGTTATCAGGAAAATTTATTTAGAATGTTTTTAATTGATTAAAACAATAATAAATTTTTTATTGAACTTCATTATTTGGCGAAAACTCCTTGATAATATTCGTTTACTGCTGAAAAATTGTGTTGTGTTGAAATTTGTAGAAAGCAGGTGTTAAAAAAAATTATGAGAGGTTTTAGGTTAATTTGTTATAAAACTTTAAAATAATTTATTTTTGATAATTCCAAAATCAGTTTCATGAAACTATTTGATACCCCTGTAACATTAATAAAGTCATTCAAAAACTATTCCTAATACATTTTCTAAATGATATTTTGCTTAAAAATTAAAAAAAAAGGTTATTTACTGTTGGAGAAAAATCCTGTTATTTAACCCAGCAAACAGTATTTGCCGGCAATGTACATTTTTCATATTGGCATTGATGGTAAAGCATTGGCAATTGGTGGCAATATTATGCCAACATCTTATACGCATTAAAAAGTCAACCCTAAATAAACACTTAATTGCCAATAAATTTTACATGCAGGCGAATTGCCGGCAAGCATACAAAAATGGCGGCATACCAATTCTGATTAAATAAAGCACGCGTTTCTGTTGCAGGCAAATAAATATTGGATTTTTAAAGGCAAACCTTCAACGCATATTCATACTTTTTAAACCATATTATTAACATTGGTATTTAACTAACATTAAAGCAATTTTTTTGATCTGTTTTATTTATAATGGCAGCTAAATAACATTATTTTATGTTTTTTTACATCATTTAAAGGGAATGGCCTTTTCATAACATTTTATTGTTAAAAAATCATGCAAATTAAAATTAGGTCAAACAAAATGTTTATTATGTATTTTGGAGCGAATAAAAACAAAATGATTGTAAAATTAGCTACGTTAATTTCGACCGAAGGTGACCGCTTTGTGCATTTGTTTTCTACGTGGTTTTCTAGATTTTTAGTTTCTTTTTTAAAGAGAAGAGTTTTTAATAGAGATAATTAAATGTATTCGTTACCTAATAATTGTGTGTTGTGTGATTAATTGGTGATGGCTAGTCGAGAAGGCAAGATATTCAAGTAGACTGTTAGGAGCTGTAAACATTTTGTTTAAAACTTTATTAAAAGTTTTAAAGACGTGTTAATAAAAAATATTATATATATTTAATAGTTTTTTTGACATACCGATAGATGGCGTAATGGACAATAAACTACTACTTTTCTGCAATACCTTCGCTTTTTATCGTCTAAACCGTACCCATTAGACAAAAATAATTCGAGAGCGGTCTGCGGTAGGTGATCTCACTTAGCTTTGAAAGAAATATCTTCGGCTAGAGTAAAAATCTGCATCTCCAAGTTGGACAGTGTTCCGAGAGATGGTACTTTGCATTGCAAGGAAATTGCATGCAGTAAGGAGTTTTTTCCTATTTTAATTTTCAAATAAAATATCGCCATCATTTTAGCTTTTAAAAAAAGTATATGCGACAATTTTCGTCAATAAGACGTCAGCTTGCTGCTTGGGAGTATCTACATTTGCCCACTTTCGTGTCTTTTTGTTATCTTTTGCCAATAACTTATTAATGATGGATGCCATCATCTTAAACGCATTTTTTTGCCAATAACTTATTAATGACGGATGCCACATTATCTGCAACACGTGGCCTAATAACGACCAATTACCCACTTTCGCGTCTTTTTGATACCTTTTTGCCAATGCCTTGCCATTAAAGAGTGTTGGCAATGCCAGTAAATTAAATGTACAACGCCGGCAAAAAATGTTATATGGGCAGTTTCATGAAACTATTTGATACTCCTGTAACATTGATAAAGTCATTCAAAAAACTATTCTTAATACATTTTCTAAATGATATTTTGCTTAAAAATTAAAAATAAAGGTTATTTACTGTTGGAGAAAAATCCTGTTATTTAAGTTTTTGCGAACCCCGTATACAAAATAAACATATTCTCTTCGTGAATCCAATTTTTAAACAAACAAAAATTTTTATAAAAAATGTTTTTTTTCGAAAAATTAAATTTTTTGTACATTTGTCCTCTTGTAAACCCCATTCGTGGACAATCTGTATATTAAATTCTACATCTAAAATGTATAAGACACTATACGTCAATTATTGCTAGTGGATATTAACAGTACGCTGATAGGTATACTCATTAATGATTAAAAGTGAAGAAATTTAATAATCAATAAAAAGGGTCTATCCAAATAAACATTTTTTATTTTAAGTTAATTTTTGTATCTTGTACAGGGGCGAAATTATTTCGGGTATAAATAGAGTTGGGACATTCTGTATTTTGTCTTACCAAATATTTTTCTAAAATCGTTAATGTCTCCCTCTAAAAGAGTACTATCACACAGAACTCCCGCATTATTAATCAGCACCGATACGGGTCCCAGTGTATCACGAATTTTCCAAAACGTTTCTGTTACTTGATCTTCATCGGTGATATCACATTTGAAAGCATATAGTTTTCCTTTGTAACATGTCAATTCTAGATTTTTCGATAATTCTTCTATTGGAATTTCGTTTCTAGCTAACCCAGCCACCTGTCAAAATAATGTCAAATTTATTTCTAGTCTTTTTTATTTCTTAATAACTGATTAAATGATATTTTGAAAAACTATTTGTAAAATATGTAATTGAAAATTGACACGACATGATATTCATTACTGGTGGTATTATTATGGTACGTCAGGTATGCAACGATTTTATTTGTATAAGTCCTATGACTTACTTTTAAGATTCAAAAAAAACTAGGTTTACTAGACAAAAAAAAGATCAAAAATCAATCACGAAACTTAAGGGGGTGATTCTACTTGACAAAATAAGGGTAGAGCTTCATATAATTTTTTTTCAAAATGTCATTCGTTATCGAGTTACAAGCCGTCAAAGTTCAGTTTTTATTTTGGTTTTTCGCCATATTGCATTTATTTTTAACCAATCCAGTTGATATTTGGCACACAAATCGAGCTTTGCAGATTTTTAAATTTTAGGATAAAAGTACTTTTTTAAATACCGCCAGAGGGCACTTCACCTAAAATTTAAAATTTACTTACATCATAACTTTTTAATTTTGACAGATTTCGCAAAGCTGGGGGCGCCATTTTATAGACAATCAAAAACTTAAAAAATAAGGTACTCTTTATTAAAGTCGATAAACCCCATCGTTTAGGTACCAATAGACATCAAAGTTTTCATCAATTTCAATCAAATTACTTACATACACAAAAAAGTTTAAAGCAAATAAATCGGCATGCTTGTCTTCGCGGCCGCCTTTGCTATATTTCTTTTATGATATGCCGGTTGATGCACCTGGTCATCGCACTATGGGATAGAAATTAATTTTTTTGGTCAAAATTCTGAAACTTACCAATCTAACTTAAAATGAGGTGCTTTTTACTGGAAAAATATTATAAATTATTACAAATGCTTTTTGGAAACCTAAAACTTATTATATGTTATTATAAATTTACACCCCACTTAACATTATTATTTTTATTGTACAAAATAAACTAAAATGTCAGATTGTTTGGTTAATTCGGTAGTATTCTAATCAGTAATCCGATGATTATTATCTCATATAATATACAGGGTACGACAATAGGTATGATTTTTTTAAATGAAATACCCTGAATATTATATCACCACCAAAAAATATTTTAAAATGCTTTAGAAAAATACTACATTTGATGTGTCTATCTCAATTAGTTTCGAAAATATGGACGGAGGTAAACGGGGCGCGAAAATATCTCTTTTACCTGCACGCCTGTAAGGTTACGTTTATATCATAGGTAAATGGGGCGCCAGCTGGCGGGGTGTGGGTTAGGGCAGGTAAGAATTCCTATAATTGACACTAATAATTTGTATACCACTTAATCAGTGAATAAGAAGACTACATTTTGTAAAATGTACTTCGTATTTGTCAAGTGTATAATATATAAATATTTTTTGATGCAATAAATGTTTCGTAATTAATAAAATTTTTAAAAATAGATAGATAAAAAATAATAATGTTAGGTCGTTTTTTTTTGGCTCAGTCTAAGGTACGCCCTAAGCAAAGCTGCCTCTAGTTAGTTGGTATATGCTCTAAGTATATGATATTACTTACAATCAACCCTCGCTCAAATAACTTCTTAGTTATTGCAGCCCCAATGCCGGAACTAGCTCCTGTTACAACTGCCACTTTTCCAGCCCATTTTCTTAAGGAAATATCCATGGAAGTATGTTTACACTATCTTTTTCTGACTGATAACTTAATACTGTAATTTTAAACTAAAACACCTTGATATTGTGCATTATTTACAGAATACCATATTTATTTATGGTAATCCCACTGCATAAAAAATAATTATGTGCTATTTGTGGTAATGTAACAAGAATAGATAAATAATGCATTAACGATATACAGACTGTCCACAGAACAATAACACAAAATCTTAAATAAATTAAAAGTAAGAAACAACTTTAAAAACAAGCTTTTATTAGAGAAATTATTATGTTAAAAAGAATAAAATAAAACTTTCCTTCAATTTAAAATTTTACTATCAACATACCTAGAACATATTAACCTAACATTGGTCCATCTTAACTAGAAATACTTATTTTACGGATTAGAAGTTAGATAGTAACTAGAAATATTTCAAAACACGACATTTTCTAATACATAAAATTATAACTATCACTATGCAACCAAGATTCTCTTCAAATTTGGACTGAGTAAAGAAAAGTAATGAATCTAGAACATATTAACCTAACATTGGTCCATCTTAACTAGAAATACTTATTTTACGGATTAGAAGTTAGATAGTAACTGAAAATATTTCAAAAACCGACATTTACTCATACAAAAAATTATAACTATCGCTATGCAAGCAAGATTCTCTTCAAATTTGAACTAAGTAGAGAAAAGTAATGAATCTAGAACATATTAACCTAACATGGGTCCATCTTAACTAGAAATACCTATTTTACGGATTAGAAGTTAGATAGTAACTAGAAATCTTACAAAAACCGACATTTACTCATACAAAAAATTATAACAATCGCTATGTAACCAAGATTCTCTTTAAATTTGGATTAAGTAAAGAAAAGTAATGTATCTAGAACATATTAGCCTAATATTGGTCCATCTTAACTAGAAATACCTATTTTACGGATTAGAAGTTAGATAGTAACTAGAAATCTTACAAAAACCGACATTTACTCATACAAAAAATTATAACAATCGCTATGTAACCAAGATTCTCTTTAAATTTGGATTAAGTAAAGAAAAGTAATGTATCTAGAACATATTAGCCTAATATTGGTCCATCTTAACTAGAAATACCTATTTTACGGATTAGAAGTTAGATAGTAACTAGAAATCTTACAAAAACCGACATTTACTCATACAAAAAATTATAACAATCGCTATGTAACCAAGATTCTCTTTAAATTTGGATTAAGTAAAGAAAAGTAATGTATCTAGAACATATTAGCCTAATATTGGTCCATCTTAACTAGAAATACCTATTTTACGGATTAGAAGTTAGATAGTAACTAGAAATCTTACAAAAACCGACATTTACTCATACAAAAAATTATAACAATCGCTATGTAACCAAGATTCTCTTTAAATTTGGATTAAGTAAAGAAAAGTAATGTATCTAGAACATATTAGCCTAATATTGGTCCATCTTAACTAGAAATACCTATTTTACGGATTAGAAGTTAGATAGTAACTGGAAATCTTACAAAACCGACATTTACTCATACAAAAATTATAACAATTGCTATGCAACCAAGATTCTCTTTAAATTTGGATTAAGTAAAAATAAGTAATAAATCTAGAACATATTAACCTAGCATGGGTCCATCTTAACTAGAAATACTTATTTTACGGATTAGAAGTTAGATAGTAACTGGAAATATTTCAAAAACCGACATTTTCTTATACAAAAATTATACCTATCCCTATGCAACCAAGATACTCTTTAAATTTGGATTAAATAAAGAAAAGTAACGTATCTAGAACATATTAATCTAACGTTGGTCCAGCTTAACTAAAAATACTTATTTTACGGAGTAGAAGTTAGGCAATAACTATAAATCTTTCCAAACCCGACATTTACTTATACAAAAAATTATAACTATCACTATGTAACCAAGATTCTCTTCAAATTTGGACTGAGTAGAGAAAAGTAATGTATCTAGACATATTAACCTAACATTGGTCCATCTTAACTAGAAATACTTATTTTGCGGATTAGAAGTTAGATAATAACTGGATATCTTGATCTGAATATTGACTGTGTCGTCAAAAAAAAAATAAAAATGTACACTGAGCACTAATTAACCTAACCCCCTCTTAAAATCTGAAATAAGTATAGAAAGATAATGTATCTAAAACATATTATCCTAGGTTAATTAATTCTAACCAAAAATATTTATTTTACGGATTAGAATTTACATACGAGTAGCAACTGGAATCTTTCAAAATCCGCTACTCATCTGCACAAAAATTTAAAATTTTTCCAAAGCAATCCAGATGCTCTTTAGATTTGCACCAAGTGCAGAAAAATAATGTAAAAATTATTACGAACCTTTTCCACCCTGTATACAGAAACATTAGAGGGCATTTATTTATTTACAATTTCCAAATTTACATATCAGTCCTGCCATGTGATCTCGTAACGATTAAAACAAAATCTACGTGCTTGTACTAAGATCAAATTGAAGATTACATAACTTATAACTTAAAAAATAAAAATAATATGGTAATGTAAATTTATTACCACCTAAAATATTATATTTACCTACAGGGCATAAAATTTAATAGGTTATTTGTTAAATAAATAACAGGTAGGGAACATTTATTTTCTGAAGTAACACGCAATGCTGCTTTTTTGTCCTCAATCCTACGAAGAGGTGATAGATAAATTCTTTGTCTATTACAGGGTGTTTTTAAAATATTGCACTTGAATTTATTTTTATATGAATTTATTCAATGTACAGGGTTATTTATTTTAAAGTAAACACGGCCTTATTTTTAATTTTCCTGTACTTTTTAAAAAACTAATTCGTGTTTTTTTTCCGTAAAATTTAATAATCTAATAAGAAAAACATTTGAACAAACACAAAAGAGGTACAGCAAGGTGACGTATTTTTATATCAATGGATAGAGATTTTCACGAGGAATTCGGTGATATTGGGGTTGCTGGGTTTATTTCATGCAGTGCTGATGCAATTGATTAAAATCTGCATTATACTATAGTAGGGGAGCCCACGATGCTAAATGGGGATTTACTCGAGAGACATAGAGACCTATTGGGTTGCGAAGCTTAGATGATAACAAGAGAAAAAATTTTGACATTTAATGTCAAAGTTTTCGAGAATATCTGAATATCCCCTAGAAAAACAGAAAAATATTGAATTTTAAAACCTAAATAATAGTAAGTTTTTATTTTTTATTATTTTTATTCCATTTGTCTTGACAACGGTGGCAGATTTGCCACCGAAACGTCGATTTTAATTATCTTTTTACTTGTTTAAAAATTTTTTGGTTTTTAGTGCTGTTGGCTTTGTTTTGGCGTGTGCCCAGATAAATGCCATCTAAGAAAAAAATGTTATATAATGTATACCTTTTTCATCGGTGGGGAAAGTAGCTATAGACTTTTAAATACGTCAGAAAAAATACTATCATTATTTCGGCTTGTGGAAGTCGTTCGAGTCGTATCGTATTATATATTTTTAGGTATCTAAATTATTTTTCTTTAAAATTAAAAAGATAGCCACGTTCGAAAATGCTAATGTGACGTTTGTTTTTGTAGCTCTCTGTTTCCTTTACGTCACTCTCAAATTGTCAGATTAGTGGAATATACACTGTTTAGCATGTAATTAACTCACCCTATCTTAATCTGACGCGCTCGACAATTTCTGATGGATATATTTTGTTTTTATATGATCGACCCGTATACGGGGCTCATATTTGGTGGAGGTACTTAACCGGGTACAAGGTATCCTCCAGTATATTAATCTGTAAGGATAGTTTTACCTTTCAAATTCTGGCTGCCACAGGTCATGTGTAACATAAATGATGACTTTAAATTTAAGGGATGATATACCTTGTCATTTTTCAAGTAAAAAGTTCTTATAAACATATGTCCGGAAACGCTTCGGTTTGGAGATACACCTTGTATATTTATTTTTTGCTTTTGTGTTTTAGGCTAGGTTTTAGGCCCTGCTTGCAAAACAAAATGCCAGACGCCACTGATCCGCATCCAAACAAAAAAATGTATGTTTTTTTTTTTTCTGGTAGGTTTGAGAAGTGCAAATTTGTTTTTCAAAAACCATTTAACAGAAAAAAAAATAAAAGGTTTCCTACACATTTATAACCCGCATGCATTTAGAAGTACGGACCTGTAAAAATATGGTTTTTAATTACAAGGTGTAAGTACCGGTATAAAAAAAAACACGGAAACTTTAAATTTTACAGCATAATTTATATAAATAGCCAATTATAACGGAGAAGGCCCAGTATAAACAATAAACTATTTTAAAGATTGTTTTTTTTTACAAATATAACATAGTTTCTTCGTTATCCTATAAAATCATCAAAGCAAAATAATTTTTAACTATCAAGTTACCATTTTTATTCATTGTTTCTTTTTATCTTTTGTTTTTAATTTAAAAATGGTTGTGTCTATGGATAGATGGGTCGGAAAAGTAGCGATAGTAACTGGGGCGAGTGCTGGCATTGGGGCTGCTATTGCTGAAAAGTTGGTTGAGAATGGCATGATCGTAAGTAAATATCATTTTGGTAATTGTCTAAAAGTTACGGCAACTCTGATTTGGACGAAATTTGGTATACAAAAGTTTTTGGGGTGTTGACCATGAATCTGAGAGAATTTTCGAGAACGTTTTGTTCCTGAGATATCCATCATCAAAATTTATTAACAAACAAATTAACTTCATTTTCACTTGTTTTCACCTTCTTTTGCACACAATTCTCAATTCTAAACTAAAGTGGTACACAATATTTAATTTTCATCTTTTAAAACCCCATTTTTCTACGTATTATACACTTTTTTGTATTAAATTGCATAGCTACACTTTAAATTGTAGCAGATTATGGTGGAGGCGGTGGGGCAGTGTACACATGATTGCAGCGTTTTTAAGGGGAACCTTTGCAATTTATTTGATAAAAGGTGTAAAATACATAGAAAAACATGGTTTTAAAAGCTAAAAATCAAATATTGTGGGCCACTTTAGCTGTAAATCAAGAATTGTGTGCAAAAAGAAGGAGAAATTTAGTGAAAATAAGGTTAGAGCAAAGTTTAAATTTGATGATTGTGAGAACAAAACGTTTCCGAAAAAAAATCTTTCAGATTCGTGATCAGCGCCTCAAGAAAACCCGTATACCAAATTTCGTCTGAATTAACTTTCCAGACGATTAAAATACCATCATTTTACATAACAACAGTATACAGGGTGTGAAACCTTAGGTAATTTTAAGGTAATTTTCTAGAAACTTGCGGCAACTCCGATTTTAACGAAATTTGGTATGGCGGGTTTTTTGAGGCGCTGATCACGAATCTAATTTTCGGCGGACACGTTTCGTTCCCGAGATATCCATCATCAAAGTTAAAATTTAAATTAATCCTATTTTCACTATATTTCTTCTTCTTTTGCACACAATTCTTGATTTGAAGCTAAAGTGGCATACAATATTTGATTTTCACCTTTTAAAACCTCGTTTTTTCTATGTATTTTACAACTTTTATCTATTAAATTGCGAAAGTTTACTTTAAAAATGCTGCAACCATGTATACACGGTGAAGTCAGTGCCTGCTGCGACTAAAAATGATTGAAAGTGAAGCTATGCAATGTAATTAAAAAATAATGTAAAATACGTAGAAAACCGGGTGAAATTAAATATTGTATTCCACCTTAGCTTTAAATCAAGAAGTGTGTGCGAAAAAAAGGAGAATATAGTAAAAATAGGATTAATTTAAATTTCAACTTTGATAATGGATATCTCGAGAACAAAACGTTTTAGCCAAAAATTCAGATTCGTAATCAGCGCCCCAAGCCGCAAGTTTTTAAAAAATTACCGATTTCAAAAAGAAAAGTTTATATGATCTTATACCCTAAATAACTTAACTTTTGAGATACAGGCTGGTAAACTTTTAATGAAATTATCTGGTTTTTTATTACATCTGTGAGACCCCCTTAATATTTTATTAAAATTTGGAACACAGCCACGATACATTAAGAGGCATTTTCTCAGACATACCTTTTTTTATTTCTACCAGTGGCGCTCAAGCGGGATTTCAACTAAATATTTTTAAGGAAAAATTTAGTACGCCACTGCTTTTTCTCGGAGTAAAAGTTATGTTTAAAATTTCCATTTGCTATTGAGCACATTTGATTTCTTGATTTTCTTTCGTCTGGAGCATGGTATTTGCTTAACTAAAATAAAAAGGATTTCTTTGCATGATTATACAGGGTGTTCAGTAACTTTACCGACAAATTTTAAGGAATGATTTTAGAATGAAAAATAAAAACAAAACTTCATATGAACACATGTCTTAAACGTTTTAGTTTTTAAACTTCAGGGTGTTAAAATTATCGTTTTTTATGATATCTTGTAGGTATACACATTTTCTTTTTAATTTGGGAGACATTAGAAGACATTTTTTGACATACAACTCGGTATGTATATACGAAAAGCCAAAATGGTTTTTTATTGTTTTCAGTATTTTGCAATTTAGTAATTAAAAAAAAAAACTACTATTACAATTTTAGGTAGCTGGTCTGGCCAGACGTAAAGAAAAAATAGAACATCTATCCAAGACCCTACAAAATAGAAAAGGACGACTACATGCAGTCAAGTGTGACGTGACAAAAGAAGAAGATATTCTTAACGCATTCAAATGGGTTAAAGAAAAATTAGGTCCAGTGCATGTACTCGTCAACAATGCCGGAATTATTCGGGACACATCTCTGGCTGATGGAAAGACAGAAGATTGGAAAAAGGTTTTGGGTAGGTTAATTTCTTTATTGAAATATTAGAGTTAATTAACACCGTATCAGCTAGTTCAAAACCTTCATACGCAAGTAAAGCAACAACGAAGTGGGTACGATGAACAGTGCGTTGAGAGATAGGAATTTCGGGACAAAAATCATCAGCAGCGGGACTCCGTGCAATATAGTATTCCACAAATCACTGGCACTCTGTGTTCAAGAAAACGCGCTTGAAGTCGATCAAATTGGTTGCCTATAAGCGAGGTCTCCGAACGTGTCGAATTCTACCAAAATTTTAAAAAGTCGTACATAACCCTAAAATAAATTTAGGTGTTCGTTAGTTTGCTATGATTTATACATTTATGTGGTTGTTTTTGTCTTATTAGAAAGCAAATATTTATTTTATTGTTCCTTACAATAATAGAGAAATATAATTTTAGAGAGAGACCAAAAAGTTGTAATATTAATTGCATAATTATAAAAAAATATAAAAACGTCAAAAAAGTCGGAGTATTTTTTTTCTCAATAGTATAAGTTACGGTGCCCACTGAGACGCCACTGGACCCAATAATAGGTCTGTTCGTAGAGAAATCACAAACTAGTCAGCGCCAATCAGATGTTACAAATACGTCTGGTGACCAGTTGGCAATCGGTCACCTGACTAAATAATAATACCCGATTGGCTCTGACTAGTTTGTGATTTCTCTACGAACAGGCCAAATAACAATCTGGTCAGGGCTGAATAAGCGCCTTATTACTTAAATTAAATTTTAATGCCCTGTATCTCAGTAAGGAAGCAACTCCGGACTCCGGACATATGTTTCTAGGAACTTTTTTCATAAAATAACATAAGGAATCACACCTTGAAGTTTCGTACCGTTGTTAAAAATACCCTGTATAATGTTTTTCGATCGATTCTGCTATGTTTTAGACCTTTTACCCCATGTTGAGTCCACGCTGTTATTTCTTTATTAAACAATAAGCATACAAAACAAAACAGTTTAATTGAAACTAAACACCCACACATCCAGTCATATTTTTCATAAATGTTCCCATTAAAAACTCTGTTTTATGTCCTAGTTTTACTAATAGATGAATAATTAATTTGAAGATCGGGTGGCAAACTGTTATTCTGTAGTAGGAGCTGCAACCCATATGATCTCGATGGATTGCCAATGTTATTACCTGCGCGAAACAAAAGTTACATTTCATGGGCGAAAAAACGGGTTTGTACGTAAGCAATTCGAGGGTGAACGCGCCTGGCGCCAAACAGACTATCCGCATTGTCGGAAAGAATTTGTCGACAGCGTCCTGGTTTTCTGTTCGGAGTACGGTAGCTAATAAGCGTCACGGTCAGGCCGCGATAGGGATGCCGGTGTTTTTATTTTGCCACGGCTTTTAAGTGCGCATGTTTGTCCACCCGTCCATTTATTTACTGCGCGAGGTCGTAGAAATCCGAAAAATGCTTTTTGCCACTGCGGATCTAAATGTGGGTTATCTATGCCTAATTTCCAGTTGTGGAACCATTTCTAAATTATCACAAATCACATCCCATAACTCTCAACATACAATAACTATATTTACTTGTTAAAATTAAACGTATAATCATAATCAACAATACATATTGCTACTAACACTCTACCGGACACTACCGTCCACATATCGACGCACTCTGCGGTGTGTCAGGTTGTTTACATGTCGGAATTACTATTTATTTAATCTGTACCTGTTGGTATTCTACACGCTTTAGACCATCTCTTTTCTACGCATTGCCTTTGAATCTTTTGACTTAGTTGATACGGTATAGGTACTTGGAAGTGAAACGACATAGCCGCCATATTGGCAGCCATTTCATTATTGTCGTTCTTTTGTTTTTTAGATACCAACGTTATGGGACTTTGTATAGCGACCAGAGAAGCCATAAAAATAATGAAAGCACACAACATCAGTGGACACATCGTACATCTCAACAGTATTCTAGGACACTACATATCTTCAGTTTTCACAGGTCTTAATATGTACCCCGCGACCAAACACGCAGTTACCGCCTTAACAGAAACTTTGAGGTTAGAATTGGTACAACAAGGAAGCAGTATCAAAGTCACGGTAGGGACTTCTAAAGAAAAGGGTAACCTACTTAAAACAACAGGCCGTTAGATTCAATATTATCAGCTGATGATCCGGGTGCTATGTTTATATTATTTTAAATAGGGATACATGGAATTTTGCAATAAAATTATAGGACATTTGGTGAATATTATGAATATATTTGTAAAATACAAAGGAATTTAGTGCTACTTAAATGACATAAACAATATTTTAACTGAAGTCAAATAAGCTACAATAAAAACGTTTACATATTATGGACCACACTCCTTTAAATAATTTCTGTAACTGCTACAATAGCCCAAAACAAAACGCGGCGTTAAAAAAAATAAGTAAGTATCTTAAACCTAAATAGAAAAGTAGCTTACACTTTAAAACTCTCTATAAAGCACGCACCTCCACGCAAAGTAGGTAAACAACCAAAAAATTAATACTAAAAATTGCAAAACCCTAGAATTAAGTCAGTATTATTCTATTAACGTCTATAAACAACAAAAGTGCCTTTACAGTACTAAAATAAAATTAAAATAACGCTTAAACTTTCACACTTTTTAAAAGATTGTTTGACAGCGCACCCATAAAAACAATGCTCTCGCCATTTATCTCTTTGTTTAACGTAAAAATGCGCGAGCTACTCGAAAATATATTCCATCCTTCTTTAATGCATTAAAAAGAATCAGGGACTACCTTTTTACCTGTTGATAATACCGACAAATTCCGGCTTTACACATAACATTCTTTTCGTTGCTTTCAACGATAGCCACCGAATAGTTCGCACCCGGATGCCTACGTCACAAATAATAACGTGACCATATACTGCGGCCCTTTTTAAAATTAAATAGGTTACAATAAAAGATTGCCATAGCTGTCATAAATTACAAGAAAATAGCAGATATTTGAAAAAATTTTTAAATTCTGAAACATCCTGTATATTTTTATAATAAAATATATTTTTTCAGAGTATTAGTCCAGGAGCCACCGAATCCGAAATCATCGAAGCGGGCGGTATTGACCACAAAAAGATTCCGGACGTTTTTTAAAAAGCAAAATGTTACTGGCTGAAGATATTGCTGATGCCGTAATATATGCGTTGTCTACACCTCCTCATGTACAGGTATTGTGACAATATACAGGGTGACTCATAAGTTATCCGACAAAAAGTGGGAATAATTTTTAATTCACCTTGTATAATTAGCTATGAGAGGTTATTGGTAATTCAAACAAAGGAGCAGAAGCATTGCAATTTGGTCAATCCTCTGATTAAAATGGGTATCTAGATCAAAAGTGTCAAAAATATTTACCATATTTACAGAAATATACGATTTTGGGTTTGTGTTTCTGCTAAAAGCAAAAGCACTTTTGAAAACGAGGCATTAAATTTCAGAAAAAATATTAGACATCGTAGTCTAAAACTCTAAATTAAACAAAAAGTAGTTACCAGTTCCGCCTAATTTTATATAAAGTGACAAAACGTAAGTTCTTGAATATTTACACTTAAACTGCAGGCATAACAAATCCGACTCTGCAGGTTTTGCTTCATGGCAGAATTGTTTACGGAATCTATGATGACAATCACCAAAAAACACTTAGCACAAATTGTAGACTAATTATTCTTGTATTTTTTGTTGCATTTATTCAATAAATTATAAAAATTATTTAAAAAACACGATATTAACTGCCACAAAAACAAGAAAAACTTGACCATCAATTGTCATGGACTCTCATACTAGTTCAAAATTATGCCGATGAGGGCTTTTTAACAATGTTGCAAGCTTAATTTGAATTATCAATTATTGGCGATTTAGATTAAAACACACAATGTTGCAACGCGAGTAATCAGCTGATAAAAATGTGTTTTTTTTTATCTTTGGACAATCCACGAAGGCTGAATGCCTAAATACTAACGTACCGTGGATGTCTTAAGCAGGGTAAGAGGAAGTTCTCCCGTTAACACGGGACTTAAAAACTTGAAGATTTGGGGGAAGGAAAGACCTCCGCTGGCAGTAGGTTCCACAGTCTAGAAACTCTAGGGATAAAAGAACGTATGAAATGGGAAGTTCGGGGCCTGTCCAATTGGACCGTATAGGGATGCATACGCGCGGCACCACGAGTTTCTCTGTTGGGAGCTGCAAGAGGAGGGACTATACTGGATAATTCGTCGGAGCAGAAGCCGTAAAAGTATCTATAGAAGAGCGATAGATCTCCCACAGCTCGACGATGGGCAAGAGAAGGAAGTCTTTGAGTAAGTTAAGGGTCATTAATAAGACGAACAGCCCTTCTTTAAATGGCAATAAGAATGCTAAGGGTTGTACGGGATGCCATTCCCCAGACTGAGAACAATATTCCAGAGAGGGTCGAATTGGGGTATAAAGTTACAAAGTGTATAAATGGGAAGGAGAAAAATACTTTTGGCTCGGGAAAGAAATCCAAGCTTTTTTGAAGCCGCGGTGGCTATAGATACAATATGTTTATGCCAGTTAAGGTTATTCTCAAATGTGACACCCACAAGGTTAAATGTGTCCCCGCTCTGCAAAACCTGGCCACTCATAAGCAAAGAATGAGTGTTTGCTGATTTTTTCGCGACAAGGAACATGATTGTTTTTGGATGCATTAAATTGAACGAGATTTTTGTAATAAATTAAAAACCCGATGTTCAACTGTTTTTCGTTTGGCAGCACGTGAATAAGCGAAAAAGTACCACAACTTTAATAATTTAACCGACTTCGTATTTTCAATAATAAGGAAGTTAGCGACTTAAGAATGATCACCCCGTATATAAAAATTTCGTACTTTTAAAAAACACCCTGTATATTATATTTCCAATAAACATTTAATATATCTATCTTTAATAGTTTTTTTTATGTGACAACTTAAATCCGAAAAATAGTAGATATAATTTCCACTATACCTCTACCTACGGCATTAAGCTGAGACTGTAGATGTAATAGAAATTATATTCAGATTTAAATGGCCATATTTCCGAAACTATTAAAGATAGATATATCAAATGTGGTGTCTTTGTAGAGCTTTTTAAAAGATTTTTTAATGGTGACATAATATACAGGGTATCCCATTTAAAAAAGTTTACCTCTTCATGTTTCTTCAGTTTATGATTCTGTTTGTTTTAACGATTTGTTTATTTTTTAATTCTTAAAAGATAATAGATGAAAAATTGTGAAACTTTTATATAGGAGGTGTTTTTCTATCCTTCTTGGTTATAGTTAAAAGTGGGTGGCAAAACATAAATAAAAACCCTGTACATTTATACCTTGTTTCGTTGCAAGAGAGAGTAATAAATCATTTAATTTTATGGCAATTCGCTTTCTGTGTTAGTCCGAGTATAAATATTTTTCTTCAATTCTACCTGTAATGTACTGATAAGGCATTATAATTTTAGGCCGGCAGACTCCGTTCTAATATTCGTCAACCTCTTGGGTTAAATACAAAGGAATAACAGATGTTTACCTGTATTTACGTGGGAATAATGTGATAAAAACCTTGACAGTGGCGGTGCGCTTGAGTTTATTTTTGGGAACTTACCCTTTTTAAACAGTTTAGGTAAAATGAAAATCTTGTTTCTTTTATATGTGTAAAAAAATTATTTTAAAATTTATAGTATATCAATATTGTACAGTTGGTATAATTATAGTTAATAATAACCATTTTAATAATACACATTAAAAATGCATAGTCAAAAAATAATTATTTAAAATATAATCTATACCTAATTAAATATGCTACATAATCTACATCTAGTTACTCACATTCTTCCATATCTGACATACTATAACTACTTGAGTCATATATGAGTCTACTTGTATAATAATTAGAGGTTCAACAGTTGTATCTACTATTATATCCAAAGACCACATTTTATTTTCTACTTCTAATACATGTTCGACATATTTTTTCCAGTTTTCTGGGGAAGCATTAGATATGGCAATTTGAAATAGTTGTTTTTATATCTACTAGTTTAAACGTAGTATTATTTCTGGCTACTTCACCTTTCACTTGTGCCCATCGCTTTTTGGTGGAATTATACCTCCCTCTTTTTCTTGTTTAAAAATTCTGTAAATTGTCGCTTTTTTCACCCCAGTCATCAACGCACATTTTTGAACACAATCGTCCACACTTAAATTAGAGTTTTGATCATTTCTAATACAGGGTGCGGCAGAATGGATTCCCACATTTCATCAGGCTAGAACATCGGTAATGGGAGTTGGACATTGGTGGGGATGGTCACATTCGCTTGGGCGATTGATAAGGTTTGTTACTAGGCGCTATGTCTTGGTCTGGTGACCAACGTGGATTTGTTATTGAGCTATTATTCAAAAATGACGAATGTGTCACCGCGTCAAAAAGAGTATTTTGTACGCGCTTCCTGCCTCCGAATGCCTCTGTTCCAGACCGGAAAACAATTTTTAAATGGGTTGCTAACTTAAGGGCAACTGGTTCTTGACTTTCCTAAATCAAGACAGCGATCTGAGATGAAACTACTGCTATTTCTCAAGACATGGTGATAAAAGTGATGCGGAACTTCTAGGAACGCCTTCGCATGTGTGTCGCTGCTAACGGAGGTCACTTACACGATATAATTTTGAAAACATAGTTAAAAAAACCTTAAAGTGTTCTCTTTTTGAAAATAATAAAAGTTTAGCTTCATATTTTATAGTAGACTTTTTATTTGCTAACCAAATGTGGGAGTCCATTCTGCCGCACCCTGTATAATCGAATACGTTTTTAACAATCTGCTTTTCAGTTAAATGGCCGAGACATGCGCGTTTCTGCGAAGAAGCCATTTTTACAATACTGTAATACTTTGAACAATACTCTAACAATTTATAACCACTCAGTTGCACATACGGAAAGATACTAAAATATATATAAAATTTATAATCCTTATTTAACGCAATTCGGTGTAATTCTACCTGTTCTTTGCACAGAGACTGGTGCGCCTATGGTTTACAACCTTCTAACCGTCCCGAGACATTTTTATTACTATCTCTTGCAAAAAATAGACTATAGCTTCATTACAGAATTTTTATGATGACAATCATTAGATCAAAAAGTTTCCGATGGGGGCGCTAAAATGCAATCGCAATGTTACCAAGTCGCTTAGTTTTCATTGCCTATAATAATATTTTTGTTCTCAAATAACAGAAACAGAAACAATAATAATATTTAAAAAATAATGATGTTAAATTTTCAGATAAAGGAAGTGACCATCAAACCCATCACAGAAAAGTTTTAAATCCAATGAGAAGTTTGTATGTATCTTCTATTTTATACAGGGTGTTCTCAAAGTTAACTTATTAATTTTAACAGCTTGTAGGCGCATATTTGTTATAACCCTGAAATAGTTGACATATTTTTACTTTATTAATTTATTTAATGGCCTAACTTCAAAGAACACCCTGTATATCTTCCAGGAATTTCTAGTGTATAAGTGTAAGACCAGTTAGTTTTAATGAACCACGCATTGTATTTTTGGAAATAATTTTATAATAAAAAAACTTGTTTAGTATATTTTTTTATTTTGTTTTAACATTCCATTTAAATATTTAAATTGTTTAGCGATAGTTATAAAAACAATATAAGCCCGAACTAGTATATTACATTACAAGTGTGGAAAATGACTAATTTCACACGAGTGGGAATATTGTAGCACGAGGCGTTAGCCGAGTGCGACAAACCCACAAGTGTAAGAAAGTCATTTTCACACGAGTACTGTACACTATTTTTCCTAAGACCACAAATTATTCACCAAAAAAAAATAAATTAAAGTTTGTCTGTTCAGAAAAAATAAAAAACAATTGAGAACTTTGCAACACTAGGGTGATATTTACTTTGCAACACTAGTGTGATATATACTTTTCCTCACTGCTATATTATACTGTTTTGACAATATTTTTACATCGAAAATCACCTACCTAGAAGCATTATATAACTTTTATCATTTTGGAATTTAAAAAGGCCCTCACTTAATAAAAATTGTATGGTTTTTGTTAGGTAATAACGCTAATAGTTTAATACGGTTTTCTGCTATTATAAGGGTTTTTTAAAAATTATCGATTCTTACATATTTTAGACACTCTTCTAAATAAAACGTAAGTGGTGCATATCCAAAATATTCCGTTTTTAAAAAATATCAGTAAATAAACTTACGGGATCGGGAAGTGAAAAGGGGGTGCTGGGTGGGGTAAAATTGGTAAAACGAGTTAATGAAACTGAATATCGCATGTAAAATTAAGTAAAAATAACAGTTTTTCGTCATATTTTTAAGAAAAAATATAAAAAATATGAAAATTGTAAATGCAGAACCTAAAGTCCTAAAAGTAAGAAAAAAGCGACTACTAAACGTCAGTTACCATGCAAAATATGGAAAGCATTTGGCAACGTCGGAAGGGTCTGATTCTATTTATGAATGGATAAAAGAAAGTGGATTCATAAAGTGTGTATTAGCCTTGGGTTTAATTAGGGATAAAAAAGATTTAACTAATTGTTTGAGTACACGAAGAAAGAGAGGAAGGAATTTGATCTATAGGCTTTTTTCTCTGACGCTTTAGGTCGAACGGTCAAGCAGCAAGGCTGCCTCTATAAAGTACGTGCTCAAAGGTAGAAGGGAGATTTTTAATTTGATCTACTTACCTGACAACACTGTGCCAGTCAGTGAAAGTTGTTTTTGTGGTTATGTCTATTTTTGTTTATGTTTTTATTTTTTCGTAAATTTTAATAAATATAAAATAAGATGATTTTAGCTAATTTGGGTTCTACCGTTTAAGGTAAATAAAAAGTTTTTTTACTGTCACTACAATAAATATGTCACTTGCAAAACCAATAGCAGTTTTAGAATGACATCATAATATGTATCACACCAGTGTTGTAAAGTACTTTGCAACACTAGTGCTGTAAAGTACTTTGCAACACTAGTGTGATATAACGCATTTCTATGCATGAAATCAGTGTGCTATTTGCTATTTTCACAAGTGGTCGTAGGAAAATGATATTTATCTTT
>JACEGR010008134.1:0-40553 GCA_014170235.1 Listronotus bonariensis
ATAGAATAATTAAAAATCTGTATAGGTAGAAATCGCACTAAGGTATTTTTTTAATAGAGTAACATTTCTTGTTTAGTAATTAAAGGAGTAATTAACAAAAGAAATGTATTTTTGCAAAGTCAATAACAACAACACATAATAATTAGGAACATAACAAAAAGGTAACAACTAAATTATTCACTCAAACCACGCTAAAATATTGTAACATGTTTTTTATAAAAAAATTTCCTGATTGGGGTACATTGATATTAAGTATGTCTACCGGGGACTGCATCGCCAAACCGGTCATAGAAAATCTCATGCTAATTTTGATATCCTTAAATATTGGCTTCCCGATTAATTTTACTACAAAATTGTACTAGACTATTTTAAAGACATTGATATTATAAGCTGACAGTAATAAATAAATAATATTAAATTATTAAAAAAAATGTGGAACGTCAATAAAATAATTAACAAGACATTTTATTCATCACTGGTGGATTTAATAATGTATGTATCAGGTATGCAACGATTTTACAAATAGCTTTTCTGACATAATATTTAAGTAATAGGCTTATTAGAAAATACCGAAATATAATATGTAAGCTTATCTTATCAACGTCTTTTTTTTTATTTTAATTTTATTGTAAAATCAATCGGGGAGCCAATATTTATAGACATCAAAAATTTTTATAGGATTTCCTATGGCCAGTTTAAATATGCACCATTCGGTATAACATACAGTAAGATGAAGTAAATTTACAAAAAATCTTTTATATTAAAGTTAACGACTTATTAAAGATGATTTAAACACTTAAAGGTAAGGTATTTTATTTTTAATTAACAAAACACCCAAAATTAAAAAATAGTTTTAACTATCACACATTATCCTTTAAATGCGAAAATCACACTAAAACACTAAAATAAAACTAGGCATAATAAGTATTAATAATAAACACATATGTAATTTCAGGTTTTTATGCACACAGTAGTTAAAAATATCAAGTTTTTTGGTAAACATTTATGTTCTTGGTAAAATTGCTTTTCTTTATAGGTTCTACCAGAAAAGTGCAAAAATTTTACCTCAAATTCTTTTGACTAAAATACGACGATCTAAAGTAATATACCTTAGTCAAAAAATAAATTGTTTGCAAAATACTGCGTAGTAAAATTTTTATTTTATTTTATTTATTTTTAAATATTTTGCTTATTATAAAACTTTTTTACAAAATTTGGTATTAAAGGTTTTTTAGATTGTAGAGGGAGCTACCCGCAGTCCTTTGTTTAGGTTGAAAGTGTTATAACTTTTTCTTAGTTTAATTTAATTTTAGTATATAATTTTTAATTCTACGATATTTTTTGCACAAAAAAGTAATATCTATCTAATATATATTGCTACGAGCAACCGTTTTTGAGATATTTTAGTTTAGACATTGAATTCCATACCAAAGTTTGCCAAAGCATTTATTCCCGCTTTATCTGGGCCACCAGGTAGTGCGCAAAGGTCTGTATAAAATGCTACTACAAATTCTATGGTCCAAATTACAATAATCTAATGTAATTTACCTTAGTTCTGGTTACTAGAAGTAGTAGAAAGGTTGCTGGTTTACAAGATTAAAGGTGTCAAATTTTCCATTTATTTTTTTTTACTTGGACACTCTGTAAGTAGCAAACCATTAACTTTTTAATTAAGGCAATTGGGTTTAATCATTGTTTTTGGCGAAAGGAAATTGTAGTACCAATTTTTACAGACCTTTTCGAGAAACACGGGTTGCCTAAATAAAGCATAAAGGGATAAGAATATTTTTTTATGTAAAATAAAACGAATATCCTAAATATCATAGAATCGCTTGTTTGTAACAATAAAATAAAATAAAATAAAATAAAATAAAAACTTTACAGGGTGTATCTTGCAAACGATTACCTTTTCGACTAAGGTAAATTGGGTTAGATCGTTTATTTTAGCCCAGGGAGTCTATGGTAGCATTTTGTACAGATCTTTTAAATTTATATAAATCTGTTCTTATTTTTTATTGAAGAATTACCCCATATTTGTTGGTAGAGTTACTGGACATCCTGCATTACACTATTTCTCTAACACTCTGTATATTTTGGATCATAAGGGATCATAATAGTACAGGTAAAAAACTTAACTGTTTTTAGTAGGCTAATGGATATGGTGTTTTTTTCGTAAAAAACAAATAAATAATTCCATAAAAATTTCTGAAGCAAAAACATTTTGACACTTTTATAAGCTGATAAACGTAATAGGGTCACCTTTCACAAACAATAGCCTTTAAAAACATAATTTCCCGTATTTTTATTGCGAGGGCATAATGCTTTTGTTGTAAAATAGATCTTAAGGCAAGCATAAGTAAATTAAAAGACGCGATAACAATCTCCCCTTTTTTTCTTGAGAGGGAATCAGGAGAGCGATCCTCTTATAAGCAGCTCTATACGTATTAAAGAGCTTTTAAAAAGGATCGTCCTGTTTTTCTCGACTTTTTAAGTGAACCCTGGAGGTATGAGTTACCCATTAACAAAAAAGATCAACTTCGGTGTATTTAACGTCAGTATTTTGCTGAGCGATTGCTGTTTAATCAGCATGTCTTACGTAGTAATTTTTATCCCTATTAAGTTCTTATAAAGGCTTTTTTTTCACAGAATTATGTTATGTAGATACAGGAAAAAATATTTTTAGCCCTGAGTTGCTTTAAAAATAGAATATCAGATAAAATGTTACCAATATTATATTTTTAATAAGGTAGGTGTGCTATTCTCGCTGTTTAATAAGAATAATAATTTGTTTGATTTTACCGCCTTAATTTTTAAAAGTATTAAAGAGCTTTTAAAGAGAATCGCCCCGTTTTTTCTTGACTTTTTTAGGTGATCCCTGGAGGTATGAGTTACCTATTAATAAAAAAGATCAACTTCGGTGAATTTAACGTCAGTATTTGGCTGAGCGATTGCTGTTTAATCAGCATGTCTTACGTAGTAATTTTTATCCCTATTAAGCTCCTATGACGGCTCTTATTTTTAGAGGATTATGTTATGTAGATACAGGAACCAACATTTTTTAGCTTCGAGTTGCTTAGAAAATAAGGTATCAACTAATATGTTACAAAACAAATATTTTTATAAAGTAAGTTGTGCTTTTCTCGCTGTTTATCAGGAAAATTAATTTGTTATATATTATAGTATAATTATACCGCCTTAGTTTAATGTCAAGTTTTAATAGTTTGACCAAATTATAAAAAAAAATGTATAAAAGTATTTTTAAAATAGTTATTTAAAACAAAGAATAAAAATTATGCAATTTTGTGTTAAATTTAAAGTCATATTAAAGGTTTTATTGTTTTAATAAAAGAAACTTTTAAAGGGTTTTGAATTCTCTTTTTATTAGTTTTTCGTTTTTTAAAATTAGTTAGTAGTTTTTAAGAAAATTCACCCCAAAAACCGGGTGTTCCTAGCCGGTGACTCAACCCCATAACTCTTTACTTTTTAAAATATTGAAATAAAATTTGGTATGTAGGTATATCATATAAATGAGCACTGTTTCTCGAATTTAGTAATTTCTTATCACTTATGATTTAGTTAACAATGGCGGTACTTTTTTTATTTTAAATTAGTTAACCGGTTTTATGTTTTTTAATTGAATAAAACAACATTTTTTCTTCTTTTTTCTTCTCTTCAAAATTAAAATTTTACAATTAAATAAAAAGTTTAAATATTGAAAGGTTAGATGGAAAAAATAGCCTAAAAAATGTTGTTGTACCTAAAATATTATTATCATTTTTTTAACATATACCGTGCGTCTTATTTAAAATAAGAGTAAAGACTGTTTTTAGCTATGCCGGAAATGAAAACAAAATATTGTAAAAAAATGCATATTTAAGACTATGATCCAATTTTTTTTTAAATGTTTAAGAAAATAAAATTGTTATAGAGGTGGACCACCTTTAAGAGTCGCCCGGTATTTTGAGTTTAAGTTAATGGCTAATTATTTTTTAAGAAAAAAATTGTACGCCACTAAATTTCCTTTGAAATAAAAATATTTTTAAAAATTTTCATTTAGTTTCGAACAAATTTGATCTCTTGATTTTTTTATTTGATGTACGGTTTTCGCGTAAATAAATACACACCATTTTTTAGCATTGTCAAATCCCTATCTAATTAAAGAATAAATAATAGTAAAGGTGATTTTTTATTGCAGAATTTAATAAAAGCGATAGGATATGACCATGCCGAGAAACGGTTTTTATTTATTCACCGGAAAACCGTACAAATAAAAAAGTCATAAGATTTAACTTGTTTCAAACTTTATATGTATTTAAAAAGATATTTTAATTTTGAAAAAATTAATTGGCGTACTATTTTTTTCTTTAAAAAATATTTACCTTAAACCCCTTATAGACGACATGGGTACAAATTAAGTTTTTCTTGTATACCAAAAATGTTTTTTGATGCAAAGGAGGCCTCTCCTGTTTTAAAAATATCTAAATTGTAATAAAAGTTATTATTAAAAGAACCATATATTTTTAAATTTTCAACATCTTGTAGTCCAAAAACTAAGACATTTAAGACTGATGTTCATATAAAGCTTTTTTCCTAATTGTTGAATCACCCCTTAAAGTTTAATGCATCCAAAACACAATCATGTTCCTTGTCGCGAAAAAAATCATCAGACACTCACCCTTTGCTTATGAGTTAACAGGTTTTGCAGAGCGGGGGCACATTCAACCTCGTGGGTGTCTCATTTGAGAATAACTTTAACTGGCATAAACACATTGTATCTATAGCCACAGCGGCTTCAAAAAGCTTGGATTTCTTTTCCGAGACCAAAAGTATTTTTCTCCTTCCATTTTATAAACTTTGTATGTGTCCCAAATTCGACCCTCTCTGGAATATTGTTCTCATGTCTCTGAAATGACATCCCCTACAACTCTCAGCATTCTTGATGCCATTCAAAGAAGAGCTGTGCGTCTTATTAAGGATCCTTTACTTACTCAAAGACTTCCTTCTCTTGCCCATCGTCGAGATGTGGGAGATCTGTCGCTCTTCTATAGATACTTTTACGGCTTCTGCTCCGACGAATTATCCAGTATAGTCCCTCCTCTTGCAGCTCCCAACAGAGAAACCAGTGGTGCCGCATGTATGTATCCCTATACGGTCCAACTGGACAGGCGCCAAACTTCCCATTTCGTTCGTTCTTTTATCCCTAGAGTTTCTAGACTGTGGAACCTACTGCCAGCGAAGGTGTTTCCTTCTCCCCCAAATCTTAAAGTTTTTAAGCCCCGTGTTAACAAACTTCCTCTTACCTTGCTTAAGACACCCACGGTACGTTAGTATTTAGGATTTCAGCCTTCATGGACTGTCTAAAGATTTAAAAAAAACCTGTATTTAGAAACTGCTGTTCGACTACCAAATCCTTTCCCATAAACTATTCTTGTCTAATCGACATTCTAACTGAAAATTTTCTCACGGGGTTAAGATAACCATTTAATTTACGATACAATATAGCGGCTCTATCAACTGATAGTTTGCTAATGCAACCATTTTCCCTACTAAATCAAATACTCCACAATAAATTACCAGTTGCCTTTAATTATAGTAATCCAGCCAGTTTATTAGGAAGAGAATCATCCATCTCAATTACAAACGGATGTGATCGCTGCCGTGAGATCTCCAAGATGATACAAAGAAAATAAATTGTTGTCGGATTCTAATTCGTATCTGAGGGGATGGTTCTTATCTGTTATAGAATCTTTAAGTAACCAATTTCTGGTTACCAACCTTAACAATATACAGCGTGTCCAGATATTTTAACGACAAACCTTAACAGTTAAATCTTCAAAGAAAAAAGCATCATATTAACATGTGTCCCAAACTTCCTACATGCAATTATCCAAGGAAGGAAAAGGCACTTTACTCCTGAAGGCATATTTGTTATTTTAATATTTTCAAGAAATATATAATTATTGGGCTGCATTATCGGAAAAAAAAGTATTTTAATTTAATTTGGGGGTCTCTGTATCTCATAATGGCTGGTCCTTAATAAATTATTTATTTATTTTAATTTTCACCGGTAATACATAAAGAAATAAAAAAAAAAGATTTTCTTTTAAATAACCAAGTTTTCATAAATATAAATATTATTTTTAATTCTTATCATCATTTTTTTATACATTTTTTTATTATTATGAAAATAGAGATCCTTTTCTCTAAAGCAAAATTTATATTTTTTCACATACCTCGTATACCACTGCAAAAAATTAATATTGCATTTTGGGTTTCAGATTTTGCAGAACTTTTTATAAAGAATAACTTTTTTTGTAAAATGAATATTAAAAAACCTTTCCATATGGTGCGAACTTAAGTAGACACTCTGTATAATGATTGGTAAAGCAAACCAACATGACTATCATATAGTCTAAGATCCGAATAGAGAGCGATCTTCCCCCATCTGTTTACTGGATAAAAACTGTTTTATATTATAGTTAGTATTTAAACAAAGGTATTGCCATGCGGTTGCCTAAAAAATTAGGTCAAGGCTATGACCAATTTTAAAAAAGTAGGTTTAAAAATTTTTGAGTGACCCTGTATAACATCAATTTTTTTATTGTACATGACAGTACTAATATATTATTACATTTTGTTTTTCGATTTTATCAATAAATACTCAAGAATCTGTCCATTTTCTCAAAGGGACTCAACATAGATTTAACTACAATTTAAGGAACAAAGTCAGAGTCTCAAATTTGTCAAATATATATTAAAAGGTGACATGTTTCGCCGTCTCCGGCATCATCAGACCTAACTATTTAAAACCAACAGTCTACTACTGTTTAATAATAATAAATTTATCAATAAAGCTGTGGTAAATTTCTAAAATTTAAACTTTTAATTTTTGGTACATTCTGTATTATTTAAAAACATATATTTTAATAACTAGCATACGTACGTATTAAAAAATATTAGGGTTGCCATTATACAAGTTGTGTCAAAAATTTTAAGGTTATTTTTTTTAATTAAGTACTGCCTTGTCCAAATTTTTTAGGCAACCCTATGGCGATACCTTTGTTTAAATACTATCTTTAGTATAAAACAGTTTTTATCCGATAAACAAATAGGTGAAGTCGCCTTCTATTCGGATCTCGTACTAATATACTAAGTAGTGTAGAATAAGATAGCGATTTGACCATGCCGAGAAATGTATTTATGTACGCTAAAACCATACATCGGCATCGACTAAAAACAATTAGGAAATCAGATTTGTTTTAAACTAAACGGGAATCCGAAAAAATACTTTTATTTTGGGCAAATGCAGTGGCGCACCATAGTTTTCTTTAAAGAAATATTTTGCAGTAAATTTTTTTGTAATTGTTTATTTTTTTATCCATTGTGCCATCCAAGCTTTAAAATTTTTGCGTTTACTAGTAAATCATTTGAATTTTAATTTATGTATAACATGTACAATACAAGTTGTTTAATAAATGAACAAAAATTAAACCGACTTCAAAAAGATAAATTTAACTTAAACTAAAAGTTTTAAACTAATAAATATTTTTTTTTATAAAAATAAAGTCGGGTATATAGTATTAACGTATAAAAACCTTTTGTGTATTTAGTTATTAAGATTTACTAGTTTAGCGGAATGTTATTACCCGACTTTATTTTTCTAAGTTTTTTTATTCATTATTTTAAAATTTTTATTTTCGTTTATCTTTTTGAAGTCGGTTTATTTTTTTTATTTACTTTACTCTTTTTAGTTTTTTATAATTAACATTTAATCGGTGTCCATCAACTAAAACACAGTACTAGTACCTATTTCTCTCACGTAAACTCTTCGCAGAAAACGGCAATGCTACCCGTAATAGGTATAAGTTGGGGATAAATGGAAACATCTGACCAAAAAAATAAAATGCAAGCAGTTTAACAATAAATAAAAATTTAAAATATAAACTATCAGCTAAATGACAAAGACATATCAAATAAAAATATTTTGACCATACATTTACTACCTTGATTGTTCAGCTTTGCCTGAAAAATCAGTCTAGTATCTTTGTTTTTCGCGATCCTGACAGAGTTTTCTCATGGGACTACAGCGGAAGTTCACTTTTTCGAATAAAAAGAATTTTTAAATCGGTCCACAATTGACGGAGTACTCACTAAACATACAAAAAAAACATATGGGTCGAACATATAACTTTCTACTTTTTTGAAGAACGTCAAAATATACCTATGCGTGTATTAAATGCATACGTGGCCTTTGGGCTTTTTTTCTTTTAAAATAAAAATCACTTAAAATTATGAATATGGAAATCATGTATAAAGGAAATCTGAAATTTTATTAATGGTATGTGGCATAGGGCCCGTTTAGCAGCGGTTTCCTTTTCCCCACACGGGCGGTGTAAGGAATGTTTGCCAAATAGAGCAATCGAGCTGATATATTGACATTAGAGAGTCTCACAAAGGGCTCAACGACTGACCAGCCATTCGACCTGCAAATAAGGTCGTTTGTCGAAAATTTGTCTCTGAGTAAATCAAATTATCGATGGGGTTTTGATTCAGACGTGCAGCATAGAACAGAATTGAGTATGTATGTACAGGGTGTTATAAATTGGCACCATTAGGATCTCAGGAATGGTAAGAGATACAGGGTTGGTTAAATTGGGGCAAAGTTGCGTATTTTTATGTTTAATAAAATTATGTTTTAAAAATTTGCAGCAGTTCCAAAATTATCTATAAAGAACGAAATTTTGCGAAATAGTTTTTTTCTTAGTTTATTTAAAGGTATATTTTTAAACAAACGACACATTATCATTGCCATTTTTCTGTAAGATTTGACTTTTCGTCTTTGAGTCACCATTATTAACATTGTTTTTTTTTAATAGGCGCAATATTTGGTTTTAAACATATTAAACTCGTATTTTAATTCTTATTCCAACGATATATTAAACTTTACATTTATGCGTATTTATCATTTACTATTTTGCTATTAAAAATTTCCATTTTATTCCAAACGATCGTGTAAATTGCCATTTGAAGGTAAGTTAAGTATGCATTCATTTATTTTTTCTATCACTTCCCATTATTATTTGTTTTATTCATTTATTTATTAATAATTTATTTAATAGGCGACAAAAATTAATTTAATTTACATAAAATAAAGAAAGCATCTAATTTAATTAAACGCATTAATCAACTTTATCCTAGACTGCCATAAAAAATTCCCCGAACGTTTTAGATAAAATCGTTATTTGTATTGGCGAAATAGTTAATGATGGTTTTTCAGTTTAGTTGATGACGGTGGCTCAAAGATAAAACGTCGATTCTTAAATTTAATGACAGTATTTTATAGAATAAATAAAACAATGAAATAGAATTAAATAAAATGAGAAACAAATAAAAAATTAAAATAGAAAAATTTTGGATTTTTCTGGATAACTTCAAAATGGCTGCAAATATTTAAAATTTTAAAACGGAATATTGTTATACATTAAAATGCGCAACTTTGCCCCAATCTAACCAACCCTGGATTTCTTACCGTTCTTGAGATCCTAGTGGTCCTTCTTGAATTTGTAACACCTAGTATGTATTCGTTAATCGAGTATTTGTTAAAAAGTTACAAACAAGTACGTTAAATTGTAAATAATCTGGATTATTTTTCGTTTTTTACTTTTTAAAAAGACGGTCTTAAAATACTGCAACAATTAGCAACAATTGGTTTATTTAATTTTTTGTTTTTTTTGTCTGTAGCGCAGCCCACCAGGTTATAAGATACAATAATACTTTAAAGAAAATCGTGTTTTTACTTCTTTTTACAGTTAGTAACATTGTTAACGGACCTGAGGAAAAATGTAAGTACCACTATACTAACGTCACTACGGTTACTAAACACAAAGTTAATTACCATCGGTAATAAACATTACTATAGCAAGCAGTCTACTACCATTATATTTTCCTTTAATTTTAACGGAATCTTTGAGCCTAATTTTAACCAACTTCCAGCTATTCGATTTCTTTGAAACTTTGCACACGTGTCAAGGACCGATGAAGATGCAATAATTTACAAACAGTATCCCGTTATCTTTTTTGAATCGCCAGGAAAAAAATTCCATTATATTATAAAAACAACACCTAGGATGCCATCTGTTGGCAACATTTCAAACTTTGCTATTAAATGAAGAAGAAATTTTTTAGTTTTTACACAATTTGGTTAGTTGCACCATTGGTGTTCAATTTTTATGAACAATAAAAAATATAGGGTTAGTTGCACCATTGGTGTTCAATTTTTATGAACAATAACAGTTAATAAATGCCGTTAACACGCTTTTTATTAACTTGGGTTGTAACTATCTGGCTATGTAACGGAATCTTTGAGCCTAATTTTAACCAACTTCCAGCTATTCGATTTCTTTGAAACTTTGCACACGTATTAAGGAAACATGACAATGCAATAATCTGCAAACAGTATCCCGTTATCTTTTTTGGATCGCCAGGAAAAAAATTCCATTATATTATAAAAACAACACCTAGGTTGCCATCTGTTGGCAACATTTCAAACTTGCTATTAAATGAAGAAGAAATTTTTTAGTGGGTTGCAATATATTGGCAACGGTCCAAACATTGCCTGGATTGCCATCTGTTGGCAAAATTTCAAACTTGCTACTTAATGAAGAAGAAATTTTTTAGTGAGTTGCAATCTGTTGGAAAAATTTTAAAATTTGCCACTCTTGTTCATTAAAAAATTTTTCGCCATTTTGTCAAGAGTAGCAGAAACTAAAAATGAAAAATAATTAATAGTTTAAAAAAACTAAAAAACACGCTTTTATATGCAACCGAACTAAAAATTAGAAAATAATTTTTCATTAAAAAAATATTGTCATTTCATAGTAAAAAGCGTGGGGTGATAAATATATTAAATGTTATAATTATTATATTTGCAAATATCTATGATGGAAAAGTTATGAAAAAATAGTAAAATGCACCCCACGCTTTTTACTATGAAATGACAATATTTTTTTAATGAAAAATTATTTTCTAATTTTTAGTTCGGTTGTTAATTATACACAATAGCATCCTTTCTATTTAAAAATACTTTTAATAAAAATCGTTAGTTGTGTATTACAAAATAGAAATATATCAAATATTTTAATTTTACTGTAGCAGACTTGCACTTTCTAGTCATCGTCAATGTTAACGCAACGCAATTGCCCCCTTAAAATTGGTTTTTAAAGATACTAAATTGTGTATCATATTTAGATGAATTGTGGCATGATTAAAACGGTATGAGACGATTTCTTTAATATAAGAGCCTAAAGGACAACACCAGGACTTAACACAATGTTTGGAAACAGCTATTGTGTAATACTCTTATTATCATTAACAGGGATCCGCAATTTTTTTGTTCTTAAGATACAGGATGTTAAATTTTAAAAAACTTTAAAATTTTCAAGACTCATTTTTTGGCAAAAATTCGTTAAAATTGATAAAAACAATATTTCATTAGGTATTTGTTGTTGTTACACAATTGCTAATAACACTATTCAAAACCTAATTTTTAAAATAAAAATCCTCTTTTATGGTCTAAAAATGTGCAATTAATTGTTTTTTTCTATAAAACTAAAAAGATACAAAAAAGAGATAAATATGAAAGATTTATTATTAATACTTTAATCTAAAAAAACAAAAACACAAATTTTACAAACATTTAAACATTTTCGTTCAGGTGCGGCTCGAGAAACCATTGATAATATTAAATTTAATTAAGTTCACATTAAAAGTTACCAATTATAACAAATTGGGTTAGGGATATTTAAAATATTTACAAAAAACATTTTTTTACAACTTTAACACCTTGTGTCTTCATAAAGACAAAATTTGCGGTTTTATGTTTATATGAATTTGTTTCTTATTTTAATAAAAGGATTCTACCATAACAGTTTGGCACTCTAGCTCACAGAGACCCTGTATATACACGGATTACGTGATATTTATAATGGACAATATTTTTAAGATATACAGTGTGGATGTAAATAGTTCCTCCTGCTAACTTTTGTACCCTTGTTTTCTTCATAAAATTTGGGTATGACTAATGTGAGGATATCCTACTTTTTGACATAAAAATGACGGTTGCATTATTTAAGATGGCGATTAGGCACCATCTTGGAAAAAAAATTAAATGAAAAAGAGGTCTTGTGGCACATAGTTTTAAAGCTCCTGACGAGTAGGTACTTTACAACCCTAGAATATAAGATCAGTACCTTCATTTACTACAAGATGGTGATATTTTCGAAACTAATAGAGTTAGATGTACTTAATGTGGTATTTTCTTAAAGCTTTTTAAAAGATATTCTTTATGTTGATACTAATATTATTATACAGAGTAGGCCAAAACGTGCTTATTTTTTTATATAAGCACCCTGTATATTATATCACCATTAAAAATAACTTTAAAAGAGCTTTAAAAAATACAACATTAAGTACATCTAACTTTATTAGTTTCAAAAATGTGGCCATCTAAATCAGGTATTTAGGTAATTTATAAAGTACCGCCGTTTTGTAGTGGGTAAAGATATTGACTTTATATTCCAGGGTTATAATTATAAAGTTCTTGGCTGGAGCTTTAAAATGATGTGCCACAAGACCCCCTTTTCATTTGATTTTTTTCCTAAGATGACACCCATCCGCCATCAGTTTTATTTTTACGTCCAAAAGTAGTTTATATCCTCCCATTAGTCATGCTTAAATTTTATAAAGAAAAAATTAAGGGTACAAAAGTTAGCAGGGGGGACTATTTACGTTCACACTGTATTATTTATTATTTATAGACTATATTTGTTTAATTAAGTTTTTTTTGGAGATTAACTCAAATCAAGTTAGGTAGATTAACTAATGCAATAAAAAGTCAGTAAAGGGATAAAATTGTATATTATTCCAAAATGAGTGATTTATACAATAACCATCTAATAACGAAAATTTAAAATTTGACAAAACTGAAGATTTGTCAGTAACAAAATTACTTTGGTAATTTTCATCCTCTTATCTCGTTATTTTTCAAATATTGCCACCTAATTCCACTTTGAAAGAAAAACAAGAACAAAAACAAAGTGAAAAACAAGTCTGAAGCCACCGCTTTGTTTGCAAACCAATGTGTTTAGGTGAAAAAGGAAGTAAAAGGATTCTCGCCGTTGAAGCGGTGCTTCCTGAAAACATCCTTTTTCCTTCCGGTAATTTGTTGGGTTTCGTTTTTGTAAAAGATTTTACTTAAACCAGTCAGGAAGCTATTGATAGAATAAGGGGAATTTCAAACCATCATAAGCTGCTCAGTGCCACACAAACACTGACACTAACTAAAAGTGTAACATAAAGGACCTTTAGGAATACATTTCCGGACAAATCAACAAAATTTATATAAAACATTTTAATAAATATATAACATTTTATGTCTTTATCAAGTCAAAAATTATCCTTAAAATATAAGTAATATGGTACAGGGCGGCCATGTATATTTTAACCTATTTTGATAGCAAATAACTTAAGAACAAATAAAGTTATTACGATGCGGTTTTCACAAAAGCCTTGAATTTTTAAAGTTTTTTTATTATATCTTTGCCTATTTCGTGTGATATTCTATTAGCACAAAAAAAGGTACCAAATTTTCCGATATAGGGCAACTGTGTTATTTAAAATAAAACACTATGGCCGCGGTCCGAATTATGCTCACAGCGCTCATAGCGTACCAACACACGGTCCGATTCGTGCTTTTTACGCTTACCTTTAGCGTTGTAAAAGCTATGACGTCACATGTGGCGTCACACCCTAGTGCTGACAGTACTCACGGGTCGGATCATTAGCATCGTAAGCATTGACGTTTTTTGGCGCAATTTATTTGTATCGATGTATTGTGTCCAAAATAAAATTTATCTATCATCACTTTCCTCGATTGCGAAAAATGCTTGTGTTTTTTATGGAACACCCTGTATATTTTTTTACTTAATAATAGCCCTTGTCAGTACGATAACAAATATGTAAAATATTATATTATTATTTTTTTTTTAGTTTTTTAAATATTTAAATTTTAATAATTGTTTTTGTGCGTACCCCGTATAAACACCGTCTTTTACAAAAATATTTTAAAATAATAATTAAATGAAACAATTAATTTTTTTTAATTTATACTAACCTTAATATACTTTAAAAACTTTACTACTGCTGCTGTACTACTAAATAGCATAAAAATGTAGAATAAGTTTTAAATTTTTGTTTAATATATCGTTACTTTGTGTTTCTACTTTCATAAATTTTACCTTAATTAATAATGTTTTCTTATAAAAACTTAAATAACATATTTATAAAGGAAAGAAACATTTTTAATTTAATTAATTCTTTCCTGTAATCATTTGTGATAAGAAACAAAATAATTGGACTTAATTTATAATTTTCCTATGTTATTTAATTATTAAGTTACAAAAATACTTTCTTATTTGTCGTATTATCGCGATTTGGAAGCAAATCCTATATTATAGGGCGATTTTTAAAACAGATTTTAGCATTTTAGATAGTGCAAACATTTTTATAGAGAAGAACTTTTTGATTTTCGAAATATCAAATATAAAAAGGGTAACAGGTACAGTTAGGTCGTCCATCTATGGACACACTGTATTAATATCATCTGATAGTATCCCATCTACAAAATAACGCATATACCGCCAAAGCCGTGATGGCGATTGGACAGGTGTGTCAGTCAATAAACTTTTTAGTAGTTTGTTATAGAAAATATGTTTTTTGAACCCAGAATTTTATTTGTTAATTTAATTATTTGATCGTTCTAATGAAAACACCTTATAAATTGATATATTTTCCTGGTAAAAAATATCCAATTTAGAATCCGAGAAACCCCAGACCGATTAAAAAGGCAATAATGGTAAATTAATTCAAAGGAACAATGTAAACAGGGATCTCGTTGCGAGGTATAAATCTTAAAAGAGATCAAGTGTTTGCACGGAAAAAGAAGAGAGTCGTTTTAAATATCAGCTGATAATTTAATTAAGCGATCCCCTAAACGTTCTTTTAGGTAAAAGTAAGCAAAGAAGCCGAAAAAAGTCTTAAGGAGCCACCAAGTCATTGGCGGAGAAAAAAAAACTATTTTAATAATAGCATACTTTTGCCTACTGCTGTTTGTAATTAATGTTTTTCGTTTTTTTATAGTATTTTAAATTAAACTTGTGGTACATACAAGGCAATTCTGGAAAAAGTGTTGCTAGAAAAAGTAATAATTAAAGTTATCATTATATATAATAAAACTAAGTTGATAAAACTTGAAAAGAAGTCCCGATACGATAAAGGGACTTATATAGTGTGATAGCCCTTTATCCCCCTCGAACAAGAAACTTCCCGTTTTACCCAAAAGGGCGTATTTTTAAAGATATAAGGACTCTTCCAACCCTTCAACTGGGAAATTAAGTATAGTGGCGCCATCTGTTGTCGAGTATTTGAACTTCATTCAGAACAACGGTTATTTGGGTATTATATCAACTCCCGAGCAAAGCCGGGAATCATAGCAAGTTAATAATAAAAAAAAGGTAGTAATAAGTTATTATGGGACAAGCACAAAATGTTACTTATTTGTTACTTATTTTCTACGAGTATGACTGTCGAAGCACGAGCCACAGATGAAAGCTGTAAAAGAGGGAATAGTATTTTTTTTTTAATTGACCGGAAAATTGAATTTTCCACTCAATTTTTTAAGCGGAAAATGCTATTTTAAAGGTCTAATTTACTTTCCGGTCCCTAGTTTACTTTCCGGTCTCTCATTTACTTTCCGGTCCCTGATATCAAAAAATCCTGTTGGCCATGACAAAAATTGTCAGAGTTCAATTGTTACTATTTGACAGTTCAAGATATTGTAAAGTAAAGAAAGCATCATTTTGCCAAAATGGAGTCAGACATGGAAAATCCAGATGAAATAATTGAAGCAGCCTTGCCTTATTGTCGTTTAAATATAACACTAAAAATTTACACAGTTTTTTCCGGTCAATTAAAAAAAAAAATTATGTACGATACTCGACCGGAAATAATTTTTACGGGTCTCCTCAAAACTACAGGACTCGCCTACGGCTCGCCCTGTAAATGTTTTTCGTCGACCCGTAAAATACCATTTTCCGGTCTAGTAACGTAAATAGCTATTACGTTATAAGTCCGGTAGGTGACTTATTACAGTACAAGATGTTTACGGATGAGGCGACGCAGGAGCCGAGCCTGGAATTTAAACGAGTACTGTAATAACACCTAACGGACGTGTATCGTATGCTATTTTATTTTAAAGACAACATGTTGTTAGTTTCAAATTATTTCATTTAAATTACGTAGGTAACAGTCTTGTTCTCCATATCCTAGGTAACTATAATTGTTCTTCGCTTGTCAAATTGATAAAAAAATATATAAGTTGTAGCTCTTAAACGGTATTAAATAGGTAACGCTAGATAAGTTTAAAGAAAATATAAATTACCAACTTTACTTAAACAAAATGCTTTAAAAAATGTAATAAGAAATGTGTTTTGTGCACGATGCAGATCAAACTTTTTATTTTGTATGCCGGTGTTTTTTATTAGAAAATAAGCGTTTGCATGTTTTGATCTTTTTTGAATCTAAAGTTATAGCAAGTTCTAATGATGTTTGTCATGTCTGTTATTTTTGATGTATGTGAGTTTATTTTAAAACAATAAGACTTTAAATTATGGCTTATAATTATTATACAAAATTATTTCTGACACATAAGAAAGTAAAATTATTTGTTTTCCATTATTGCCCGTAATTTGTCCTCAGACTTTACGTGTTTTTAATGTAAAATAATTGATTATTTTCCTAACTTAATTTTTTTGCTAACCTATTTTTCCATTATTGGTCGTTGTTTGTTCTTGGCAATTATTTTCCAATTATTTTCCAATTTAAAAAGGTTAAAAATCACCATATAAAAATCAAATGTGTTTAAATAAATTGTAATTTAATTTATATAGTAACTGGCATAATTTTGAAACTATGAAGAAAATCTAAAATTATTTATTTCTTAAAAATAAATAATAATATTGGTCTTCGACTATGCCTAAAATTAAAAATACAATATATAATATATAGCTTATATTAATATAATATAAAAAAATCTACCTCAATTTTCTTAAACTTGCAAAAAATTATTAGTTGAAAAACGTGAATACAATAATTATAAAGTATGGTATATTTTTAAGGTAAAACCTATTTAAAAATCGAAAAATCTTAGTTTTCCAACTTACCCTGTATAGTGATTAGATCAGACAAATTTACCTGTTGTAAATCATTTTTAGTGACATTTATTTTCGAAAAAATATTAAATGTTGTTATTCCTACTGTATATAAACCTATTTACATTATTTAAAGAAACAAACCTAAAATTGTTTAAGAAACAAACCAAAAATATATATTTTTTTTGCAAATTCCAACCAAACCAAAATATTTGTTTTTTAAAAATTATTTATCTTAAGGCCAATGGACTAGAAAAGAAAGAGTTGGTCTGCTGGTGGCTGGTCTATAGGCATTTTCATATATTGATCTTGGGTTAACCCGATCCATAAAATTCCGTTTAAAAAACAATCTGGCACTCTCTAACCGTGTTTATAAATTGGTCGGATCCCTAACTCAGGTTGGATCCTACTGACCCAGGTAAAACCCAGGATTAGTCGGGTTAAACAGAAGTGTCAAAATCAGCTGTTTCGTTTCTTCGGTGCTAAAATCTTTAAAAATAACTGCACGAATGACCATGCATACACATACATACACCATAGGAACATATATGTTTGGAAAATAACAAATATCGAAGTGAATTTTAAAAACAGCTGATTAGATCTACCCCAACCCATCGGCTCAATATCAGAAAATGCCTTATATTGGGATGATACGCCCTTGTCTTTATTTTATTTTTATTACTTTTTCTTAAAGACGGTTTTGAGTAACGCGAATCTACCTGATTTTCTTTGTTATAAAAACCGGCATGTTCTTTTATGTGGATTTTCGGTTGGTTTAGTGATTATAAACTTTCGCCTTATGGCTTGCTTTTATTAATTTCGGTTAGAAAGCGGTTCGCGAGCGCTGCTGAGGGTTATCGTCATATATACGTCATACTTGAGGTTTTTATTCCCCTTCTTTTCAAAACCGCGGTAGGCATAAAGTGTTTTGCCGGGTTTTGCTTATTTACGGTATTTTTTATTACTTATTACCCTTACCCTAAAGGTAGAAAAAATTGCGACGCGATAATATAAATTTTGGAATAATTTAGCAAAGCAAAAATGTATTACTCAATACTACTGCAATAGCGCTAAATACATAAGTATTTTTTACTTCTTGGCTACATCTATAACAGAGTATTCAAACATAAGAAAAAATGCATTACATTGAATGTTTTTTAATGCATTTTTAAAAAATGTGGTAATATTAAATGTACATTTTGAAACTAGCCCCTCAATAGGTCAAAAATACTTTTTTCCTGCGAGTAAACGACGCAAGAATTTTGCAGTGAGTATAAACCGTTAATTATATAATAGGTGAACGGTCACTAAGTGATTTCATTTATCTACAGGATAACATATTATATTTATTTTTTTAATATTAATTTTAATTTTCTAAGAACCTGCTTAACAAAATTACAAAGGAAGTTTATTCTTAAACTGAGCAAATTCAATGCAAAGTAAAATTTAATTTAGGTCATTAATTTAATATTGTAATATTTTTTTAAAAGTGGTTACTTGGTTTTTAAGAACTTTTATTGTAATAGATATTGTAAAATTCTGCTATGTAAAATAAATGGAGATTTAAAACCAATTATATAAAGATCTTGAAAACGGTTTGTTTGTGGGTTCGATCCAGGATTTAATTTAGCCGAGTTTCTGATGAAGTTGTTTTAAGAAGAGAATAAACAGTATTCGGATTTTAAGATCTTTGATTGAAAAGTGGAATAGTGGTTGGTGAAAGAAGCAGTTTGCAATTAAATTCAAGCTATTTTAAAGCTTATGTTATAAAAAATTAAATTTTAAATATGCAATTAAAAATGTTGGTACGTAGTGCCATAAAAACATACTACATAATAAATTGGATTGTTCGCAAAATCCTACGTTTATTATATTTTTTTTTAATGAAATGCCCCATTTATTAAATAGCAATAAATTTGGCAGGTCAAATTTAAAAGAAAATTCAACTTTTTAAAATTCCATTTTTACTTTTAGAAGTTTCTGGACAAGAATTTAACCGTGATATCGGCATTGTTGAGAGATTTAGTTTTTCAAAATAAGCGTAATATTTTTGTTATTTCAAATAAAATGCTCTATTTAATTTGATTCTAAAAATATTAGCGTTCCAACTAAAGTATTATTCGTAATTTTTAAAATCCAATCTTTACCATTCGTCAAAATATACTGCCTTTTTATTAAAATCTATCAATAGTGCTGATATACTTCTGTTTAATTAAGCATGCCTAAAAACATTTAAATAGCGAATTTTGTAAACACAGCTTTAACGGCTTTAAATATATTTAAGCGCTAACGTACATTTTGCTAAAAGTGTAGTAGGCCATATCTCAGCAAAAAATAGAGACATCATTAGAATTTTAGGACAGTTCATAAATTCGACTTATCCATTTTAATGCAATTTAAATAAATGGGCATTTTATTACAAAAAAAAAACAAAAAAAAAGTATATGTAGGACGAAATTGTAAAATCTGACAGTGACAATTTTACTACTTTATTTTACATGACAAAAATACCAATTTGATTACTGTAGCTTAAGCGATTTTAAAGATATTTAGGAGTTGCGGTACTGGTAATTCCACATTAAAGCCACTAAAAAAATAAAAATACATCAGAAAATGTCCATTAATACATAGTGTTCATAATATAATTTTTAAAAATATTTAGGGTGGTATTATTATTATAGCTATATTAAATAAAAATTTTAAAATTTTATTACCCTGTATCTTAATTTACCCCACACCCTTAAGAATACACATTTATCACCCTGTATAAAACTATTTTACATATTGTTTTAAATAATACTTACCTTTAGGTACTTTGAATATTGATCTTTAGAACAAGTATGTACTTATAAAAAGTTTTACTTTAAGTAAAAAACCGAATGCTTTTAGTGATTTTACAATATAGTGTAAGTTATTACTGTAAAAAGATTAAATATTAAATACTTAATACTTATTACTTTCAGTAAATTTTTTTAATTGCTTATCACAGCTCTACTGAATACTCATAAGTAACTGTGATTACTGACTTTTTAAACCAATAAAATACATTTTTGTTCGGGTGTTTTTCTCAATTTATAGTGGCAAAAGTATAGTCTTCGAAAGCCTAACGCAAAAAATTTTGCACTTAATAAAATTTAAGTTATAGGAGTCTGTAATACTGCGCTTTAAATAACACCAAAGAATATTTTAGCTACCGCAATAGAATTACGGACACGTGTAATGAAATCGGCGTCGAAAATCGAAGCCCTTTCATAAGCCCGCCTATACAGACTCCGAAGCTGTCCATATAAGCGCGTAAAGAAAAATTGTTCGTAATTTAGCCATTTAAACTGGACTTCGATTGCGGTGGATATTATATTCTTTGATAACACCTAATCGTATAATAAAGGTGGACAATTAAGGTAACACAGTTTTATTTATAATACATTTAAAGTTTAAATAAAAACGACCAGAGATAACTAGAAAAATACGTTTTATATAATAAAGGGGATAATATACATAAAACAATAGAACAAGTAGTATTTTTGATTTTTTTTAAATCAATCTGCCCCACTTTCATCTATCATTGTGAAACCGAGCTCAGTGCGTCCACGGTGCGGGTATGTGTGGCCAGACCTTAATACAAATAAAATGCATTTTTAAGTTATAACAGTAAATCAATTTGTCACAAATAACGACTTTAATTTCACCAACAAGATGGTTCTTGTCTCAACAAATTATTATGACAAAAGAAGTAAAACAGGCGACTATTAGTTACCCCGGAATAAAAACTGTTCAATGTCGAGATCCGGGACACAAAGAAAAATATTACATAATAGGGAATTATTGGAATAGGCAAATAGTGCTAGCAGTATTAAGGGAAAAACCTTATTTTATTACTGCTAAACCTTAACGCGCCTATGTAAAGAAGTGTTATTGGTCAGCAATACATGCTTGTATTATTTTTGACCTAAAACTGGGATATTATTTGTTTTTATTCAAAGTCTATTTTATTTTAATTGTTTTGTATAGTTACAAATGAAGAAGTTTCAACTTTTTAGTATACTTTAAAGACAAATTTTAAAAATAAACAAAAATTACTTTAACCCTTCACCTCATTTCGTTTTCAAATGTCAAAATAAGGAAGGGAAACGACCGAGTATATTCTGGCACAATTAATTAAAGTCTAGCAGTAACTTTAATAAAGTTTCCCGTACGTAGTAAAACTACTACTAAGCATGCGTAATGTCAAAATACTGCTGAATTTATTACTGCTAGACCTTATATGAATTCCAATAATTCCCCAATATAAGAAAAACCTAAATTAAAAAATTAATACTTATTACTTTCAGTAGATTTTTAAACTATTTATAACAGCTCTAGGTAAGAATCATCCTGTGTATATTTTAACCTTTACCCAAAATAAAAACCAACCAACGACTTGAAGGAAAAAACAACTTAAAATATTTACATAACTACATAAAACTGTCTTCGATCTGTAAATAAAATTTAGGTACGATTAATACTGATAAAATGCATTTAAATTAAAACAGTAATTGAATTTGTCACAAATAACGACCTCCATTGTTCACCAACAAGTTTGTTCTTGTCTCGACAAATTATTATGACAAAAAGAAGTAAAACAAAGAGGCCGCCATTAGTCACGCCGGAATAAAAACTGCTTCAGTGCGAGATCCGAGACACGAAGAAAAATATCAAATAATTAGTTATCCTGTTGCCGGGCCTATAAGAAAAACACGAATTGTCGCTTAACCGTGGTTATATAAGAAAAAAACTAAGCTACACGGCTCCTGGGAAATATGCAAACCCAAGAAAGAGATCGAAGTTTTTCCTTCGCAAAGGTGACAAATATGAAATTTGCATTTAAATGGGATATTTCCATCTGTGATATGCACAATTCAGGCTCTTCAAGACCCTCCTGTTGACAAACACTTCATGGTGTTTACTGAATTAAATAGGTTCTTGTATTTTTTAGAGGTTTTTATGCCAGAAACAATCATTTAGCGTAAAATTATGGCATATTTTTCGTACAGGTAATTTGTAGTTGTGTTTAAATTTAGAGTAACTTTATCTTCTTACTTTTACGTAAGACAGACAGACATGAGCTAGGCCGTTTAAGAAAAATTAAAAGTATAATAAATAACGGAAAACAATATAGTCCAAAAGCTGGTCGCTTTATGGAATAACCTACGAGATATAAAGCTGCAATTTTGTTTAGGATTAATTTATGATAATTCCAGGGCCAGATAAGTGTGGAGGCCCTGAGACAATGAGCCTGTGAGTGTCCCGTCAAAGTCAAACTGAATAGAATTTTAAAGCCAAAAAAATTTGAAGAGCCAAAAAAAAAAGGTTCTCATCAATAAACAAGTAATGGCATGTTCTGGTTAGAATTGGAGAGTGGGTGCCCCTAATTTGTGGACGCCTTGAGGTAGTTGCCCCGCCTGCGCCTCCTTAAATTCGGCCCTAAATAGTTCAATAAAAAGAAGTATTGTAACTGGTAGGGTTGACGCGGTTGCTACACTGTTTTATCTCAACTAAAATTTTTAGAAAAAAAATATATTTTTTTTTATTTCGAAAAAACTATTTTTAAAATAATTTTAGCCTGCAGAGTATTTGTAGTGAAAATTTGGGTTGTTGGACGAAATATTTCTGGAGATATAAATTTTTAAATTCTTCATTATTAGTATCAAATTTAATGATGCATTTTTGTTCTATTAACAAAATTAACACTCTTGGCAAAGGAAAATTAAGTGAGGCCTGCTGTAAAAGTATATATACGAACTTGCTAAAAACAAAACATGGACCCCAAAATAGACAAGCAGAAAAAACATAAGAAACTAGTTCTTTTAATTGTCTCTGTTAGTGCAAGAGTTTTCGCGGTATTTTCATTAGTAAATTTAGTTTTTTTACTATTGTCGGTTGGTACGCCCTCAAAAAGCACATTTCGACAGCTGTGACCCTGAACAAGGAATCTTAGCGCATAAGTCGTTGACCGGTACAGACAATTTTTGTAGTTCTCGTGAAGAACTAACATTTAGTACTATAGATAGTTAAGTGCCAAAAATTTAGAGTCGGTTTATAAAGGGTCGCGATATCCAGCCATATTGAAAATGGTTGTGTTCACGTCACGTGGAACCTTTTTTGGCCATGTTATTAAATGAGATAAATGTCAACATCAGTGCCGGAGAAATCCAGTTTTAGGTATTATTAGAACAACAGATTACACAACACTTTTTAATTATTACTAAGTTGCAACTTCTTTAACTCTAAATAAATAACATTTGGAATCACATATTTTAACAAAATTTAAACGCCCCTGGATTGATCATCAACTGACGAAATCTGGCGACACTACTTAGTCAGGCCAATTTTTCCCGATTCCATGCCCTTCTCCGCTTTCACGACTTCGAACTGCCTAAAGTCGAGGTTCTTTCGCAACCTTTTTAGGTATATTATGTATAATTTAACTGTGTCAAAAATTTTCCTTTAAATCAAGCACCACGCAGCAAAGTGGCCCCCATATCAGATATCAGAAGCTAGGATAACAGCGGTAAGTGCGATTTGTGGGAAACAAATTTAAGTTAGTCTGTTATCAACGTTTCGTTTTCGTCGTTTTTGGATGTAGCTCCTCATTAGAAACCAAAATACAGTCCACTTTATCACATTTTCTCTCTTTATATTTTAATACAATCTCTAATTTTTTTAATAAAAAATAAAGTATATTTTGTAAAAAAAAATAGGTTTTTAATATTGTTTTTTTTTATAGTGACCGCCAAAAAGTTGGACACGTAAAAAGTTGGTTATCCAGATATCTAAAAATAAGTTAAGACATCCGCACATAACACCAACTATATAATAGAAACTGCCGTGTATCCGCTTGATATATTGTTGATTGCGCCATCCCTCGGATATGCTCCTAAGCTATGCAGCTAAACAAAGACAAATAACGTAGGATTCTAACCACTAAACCCAATTTTTTGCCAGTCGCGCCATCTACACAATTATTAAGAAAGTAGTATTTACCACGAAATTTAAATTAATTTTATTAAAAAGTATTACAAGGTGTTTCAACTCTATACACGAAACAACTGTGTCCCTGTACAAGCTAGAAAAACTAAAAAAAATACGTTTTTGTAACGCCAATTTTATTGACAGTGTTGGTAAATATAATTAAGTGTCTCAAAAACTAAATTTTTATTCTCAAGTAAGTGTTTTTTAAATGGAACGCCCTGAATGTTTTGACCAGTTCAGACTTGCTATTAAATTCTTCATTAAAAATGCACTATACGTAAATTCTAAGGATTTTTAGAATAAGTACCTAAAATATTAAATAATTAATTTCATGTTTTAACGTTACCTGCCACACCAAACTATTTTTAATTATTTAAGCGGATATACTATTTTTTACTTTACTTTTTACCTTTAATAATTATATCGATATGCTAGTGATATAGTAAAGATCAGCAATACAATTAAATAGTCATGATTTGTAAAAATACAGTAAGTTCAACTTAATTATTTAATAGTAAACACATTTTTAACACCTTGTACAGATACCTATCCTGTCAATAAAATAAATATATTTTCCAAACAAAAACATTTTTTGTTTAAAGCTTTTTTATTAGGTATAGGGGTGAAGTTATTTTGTGTATGAATAGAGTTGGTACTTCTGGTTAGTTAAGTACTATAACTAGAAAACTTAAGTTTTTATTTAAGATAGTTAAAGAGATAGTTAAACGTAAACATGTTGATATCGTAATAGAAATATACTATTCTTCTGAATGACCAATTTTTTTTAGTTAATGAAGAGTGCATATTTGTTAAAGTATCAATGGAATTGTATGTGTTTTGCATAATTTCTTTAAGTAATAAGTTATAAGGGATGAAACGAAATAAAGGATAAAAGAAAGTCCGGGTTATCTATAGACTGTCAACGGATGGGGTTTACAAGAGGACAAACCGATAAAAAAATAATTTTTTAGAAAAAGATTTTTTCAAAGAAAATTTTTGCTTGTATACAAAATGTGATTCACCATGAGACAATGTTGATTTTGTATACCGGGTACAAAAACTTAAAAACAATATTTTTTCCAAGAGTAAACTACCTTTATTTTTCATTTTTAGGCAAAATGTCGTTTAGGAAATTTATAAAGAATAGCATTTTAAATTACTTTATTTATTTTACAAAAGCTTTATGAAATTGATTTTGCTGTTATTAAAAGTAAATTATTTTAAATTTTTATAATAAAATAGACTAAAAACTGTCATAACTTGCTTTTTAAATACCCGCCTCCCCACAAATTCATATACAACACAAGTTTCCAACTGTAAATGAATGTGATCAAGGCATTTTCGCCAAATTATGGAGGAAATGTTATATTTTTTTTATTGATAATAACTTTATTCTAAAGAAATTTTCCAAATAACATTTTACCTAAAAATAAAAAAAAGTGTTTACTCTTGGAGAAAAATCATGCTTTTCAAGTTTTCGCGAACCCTTTATACAAAATCACAAGCAGAAATTTTTATTAGGAATAATTTTTTTGGCGAAAAATTAAATTTTTATCTATTTGTCCTATTGTAAACCTCATCCGTGGACAGTCTGTATAATGTATGGAAAAATATTTCAGCCCCTTTATTATTTTTTATTTATCAAACAAATAAAAAGCCAAATAAAATTTTATTTTTATATTTTGTTACATACTAATCACTTTACGTAGTTATCTACTACACAAGAACACCTTAATTGACTTACGTGTTGCAAAATTATTGCTTTGGGAGATTTGTGGTTCAGGAACATTTACATTTATGTACATTAGATGGGCCAGGTAATGGTACATTAACTAAAAGCAAATATATTTTAATTGCATAATCATTTTACAAATATGTATTGGGTATAAATATACAGGGTGGCCATTTGATAATGAAACAATTTTAGGCACTCGTGTCATTTAAGGAAAAACTCTCGGACACATCAATTTTTAATTTTAAAGGGGAACATTTTTTGCCCCTTTTACCACCCCCATCTGCAACCCTCTAGCAAGGGTGGCACTCGCCTCCATAGCCAGAATGATTATTATTTTATTTTGAACATTATATAACTCTTATCATATCCCCTTAGTTTAAAGTAGCTTGCTCCCACAAGTAATTTAATATTATACATTAAAAAAATTTAAGTCAAAATTTTGACACGGTGTCATATCAACGGGAAAAATAGGAGAAATTTTAAACTTGCCAGTGGTAATTGGGGTGGAGACACCTTCAAAATCAGGTGTCGCTCAATACCTCTTTCTACTTAAGGTTTGGGGGAGTCTCATTTCTGCTAGAGGGTTGCAGTTCAGGAGGGAAAAGTGGCAAAGAAATTTTTCTCTCCAAAATCAAAAATTGCTATAAAATTGTTATTGTTTATTGATATCTATTAAAAAAAAACGGTATTTTCTTCCATGGCTTACTGCATTTTGACTGTACAACTATGTAGCTTTTAGAAAAAGTAGGTGTAGACACTTAGGACACTTATAGCTCACTCTTAAAAGAAAAACTTATTCCTCTTACAAAAACATGTTCCTTGTGTGTAAAGAGCAAAAAAAAGGTCCTTATCTTCTAAACCATTAGTAAGTTACTAAAACATGTTTGTCACTTTAAAGTTAGTAAATTTATTTTAAAGCAAAAAAATTAAGATTTGTAAATTGACCACTTGTCATTATTGACAAGAGGGGATTTCGGGATTTACTACAGCGCGGCACATTAATATACCGGAGGATACCTTGCACCCGGTTAACTACCTCTACCAAATATGAGTCCCGTATACAGGGCCGATCATAAAAAACAAAAATATATCCATCAGTTAATTACATGCTAAACAGTGTATATTCCACTAATTTGACAATATGAAAGTAACGTAAAGGAAACAGAGAGCTACAAAAAAAAACGGCAAATTACGATTTTCGAACGTTGCTACTTTTTATTTTTAAAGAAAATAATTTAGGGATACTCAACAATATATAATACAATTCGACCCAAACGATGTCCACAAGCCAAAATAATAATAGTAATTTTTCGACATATTTAAAAGTCTATAGCCGCTTCCCCCACCAATAAAAAGGTATACATTATATAAAATTTTTTCTTTTTATCATCTAAGCTTTGCAACTCAATAGGTCTCTATTATGCTTTAGTAAATCTCCATTTAGCATCGTGGGCTCCCCTACTATTAAATATTTTAGGATTTTTTGGCGGTGACAGTATTTTATATATTTTTCTTTAAACTAAAGCCAACGAAGCTTATTGTATTTATATTAAAATTTAGCATATAAATATATAAAAGTAAAAATTGAAAAGAAAAGACAAAAATACAACAAAACATGTAGTGCTGACTATCTGTTTTTTTTCAGTATAGAATTCATTTAGAATTACTACTAAATTAAACACTACTAACCCTATTTACAAGAAAAACAAAGCCGTTACTCCTGTACAAGAGAAATCTAGATGCTAGCGATTGGTTTTTAAAACGTCACAACAAAAACTCATTGAGCCCAGGGGCCCATTGCTATTCGAAAATAACCGAAACATTGAACAAACCCCAATTTTCTCGGTCTCTTGTATCAAAATCTGACACGTAATTTCCTCTGCTACCCCAAAATTCTAAATAAACCATGTGCTTTCGCGCGCCCGCCTTTAAATTTTCGAATATGAAATAACTGCGTGATGAGACAATGGATTCTATGCAAATCCTATCTTTCTATTTGGCTTTGATTTAAAATATGAGACATGTTGGACCTAAAAATCCCAAAACATTGTTGTCCTTATTTGAGTAACGAACGTATCAAAAGAAAAGGCATTTGCTTGATATAAATTAATTGTGAAACTGGCTTATTTATTTAATATACTTAGATCCAAACGATTTCAATAAATGACAGTGACAAAAAAAACATTTTCAAGTATTAGATACTTTTTATTTGTTTTTTGTCATTTTAGTCCCTGGGCCAGTAATAAAAAGGACTTCATAATTAGAACACTTTCAAAACCTTTTTAGGGAGTTTCTTTTGACGAGTCTACCACGAATATTCATACTGCCAGATATGGAAATGGCGCTTTAACCCAGCCGGTCATTGTCAAATTTTTCGGGTGTAAGACTGAGCAAATGCGTCACTTTTTAGTTAAGCAAGTTTACTACAATATTTTACATACAATTTTAATTAAAATCGTAAGGGTTACAGTCACGAAACCCGCCTAGTCCGATACTCGAAACATGTGTTTGAGCCTTATGGTTTCATGAATGTTACAAAATGTTTAAAAGTTGCATGTAAAACATTTTGGTAAACTTGTCCGACAAAAAAGTGCCGTGTTCGCTCAGTCCGACACCCGAAACATTTGACATTGACAGGCTGGGTTAAAGCACCGCTTTCATATATGGCGGTAAGAATATTTGTGGTAGACTCGTCAAAAGGTTTTAAAAGTGTTCTTATCATGAAGCCCATTTCATTACTTAGGGACTATTTTTATTTAAGATCCTTAGAAGCAAAACCAGATATGTATATCTATCAGAAATAAAACTAACAAAAACTGGAAAACCTATACTAGAACAATGTTTAATGTTTGCTTAAAATTTTTCTAGTACCTGGTGTATAAATACAATTTATTAATAGCATATTTTTAAAATAGTAACAATTTTTTTAACATTTGATACATCTGTCACAAAAAATAAAATTAATATATCTGGTTTTAACTGCCGGTAAGTTGTTTAATCATTGGTATCTTTGTCTTATGTAAAATATACATGTCGGAAGAAACAATAAATTAAGAGCACAATACCAAAAGTTACTGGTATATTAAATGTGTGTTTCTTTTGTAATTAATTGAAATAATTGGTAACAGTTAAAAAATTATACACATCCCTTATTTTTTTATTGCTTTTTTAAGTTACATACAAAATGATAATTCAAAAATGTTAAAATAATATCAAACATTATCCAAAGAAAAACATATTTCTTAGAAATTAAAAAGAATATTAAAAGTTCTATTATGTGATTATAATATTTAATGATACAAGCATTTATGAACATTAAACATATTGTTAATATTAGTAGGAATTTTAAACAACGTGTCTTCTGAACAAAGGAAGGTAAAGGTTATAGACCTGAAAATACAAGTATTTTTAAGATAAATCAAGTAAATAAGTATTTAGCTAAGACTTTAGATAAGCAGTATTTAGGACCAAAAGTTATATTACTATCTAAACTATCTGGGCTCCTGAGATATGATAAGCCAATCAAAATAAGAATGGAAAATTATGGGAACATGAAAATTGGTTTCCGAATCAAAAATATTAAAAAATTAGTTTGCAACCTTTCTGGTTGCCCTGGTGACTATGGTGACTTACATGTAAATTGGTTCCCAAAATGTTTGTTGGGCCTGACTGCTTCTAAAATAGATACGAATACCAAATAAGTAATAAAACAGGATTATGTTAGTGTTTCTAAATTTGTTTAATAAACTAACCAGAACTGTTTATCTCGTTTACTTACAATTATTTAAGCTTCTTTCGGGATTCATGGCGAAAATGCAACACAACTGATTATTTAAATACGCAACACGCAAGTCTTAGAAAAAATGCAAAATTGCTTATAAGTAAATCAAACTCATCCCAAGATAAATAAACCATTTCAGGTAATTGGTGTCTGCCTGAGCAGCTATCGGGCGCCCGAGCCGTTTACCTATTTATTACCGGAAACCAACGACTTTTTGGAGCTTGGGAACCGATTTACATATTATTGTTAATGGCTTTATGACTATTCTTTTAATCGGGAAAAAAATTACCAACAGCCAAAATTATAAATTTTTTTTTGAATACAGTAGAAAATAAGAATCTGAAACTGAAAACTCAAATAGTATTAGGTATACACAAGATCGGAAGTAATTTCAAGAGAGGTTGCATTTAACTTACGAATGGCGAGGAATACACGACTCTTTGCCATCCGCGTAAAACAGCCACACTACTGGCAGACAAACGGGGTAATATTATCTGCCTTAAGAGATACAGCGATTGAAAATCAAGCAAAGTAGCGGAAAGAAAGTTGAAGAATAGTTCTTTAATAAACTGTCAATTTCCAAAAAAATATTGAACCACAGGTCATTAAATCTAGATGTCGATGGGATAAGAGTATTTTTAATTAATTGCAACCAAAAAAAAAAAAAAATGATATTTTTATATTTTCGTTAAATTTTATTTTAAAAATATAGTTTTGACAAAACATAAATATGTGTGCAATATATTTAATGGAATAATGATCATTTCGTGTGAAATATCACGGAGTGTCGTATCTCAATAAATAGTAAATTTGACTAGAGCCAATATTTAATTAAAAAAAGTTGCTCTTTTAGATTATCGATTGGCACAAGTTAGATTTTGATAGTTTAAAAAGTCATAGAAATATAATAATTAACCTATTTTATTTTACTTAGAAAAAAATTAACACAAAAAATACCTAAAAAGTACTCTTGTAAAATTAAAAAGATTGAGATACGCCACTTTGTGATAATGACGGCGATTTTACCATTAAAAATTAAACCAATATTTATTAATTTTACCGCAAAGATATTACCATTTAATTAAATATTAATGTTTAACTTCCTATATAAATACATCTGTATCTTAAGCATATTTTTCTCTTCCTAATCATGTAATTTTAATTTAATAAGGGTAAACGTGTAAGTCAGCAACATGCACATATCTGTCAAAAATATCAAACATCATTTAAGCTTTGTCGTTCCCCAAGCTCACCACCTTCGTATTATTTTCTCAAGTGTTTACGTGCTAAAGTAAGGAAGATGCTTCGTTTTTATTTTTATCACTGTGCCCTTCTGGCGTATGAATATTTAACAGCCAAGCCGACTTAATCTGTGTCAGGGGAACAGAAAGTGGCCAATATGAGTTTCTTTAGAACCCCACACGACGACGCGGGGCCCTTGAAAAAGGGGACGCCGCAGCTAAATTAAGGCACAAATGATTTCTGATTTATGAAAACATTGCGGCTTCTTTATTTAAAATGGAAAAGCGCTGTTTGGAATTAGGATATAGTGCCTTTATTTCTCAGATTTATACAGGATGTCTCTAAAAGGTCTGTACAAAATGTTACTAGAAACTTAGTGGGCCGAAATAGAACTATTTAATGCAATTTACCTTAGTCAAAAAGTTAATAGTTTTAGGCCCGCCCAAAATTGAACCCAGCCCACGCACAACACACGCGCAGCCCACGCGTGCATAACTTTGTAAAACATGCTTTAAAATGGAGTGGGGCATATTGGACCCAGTCCAAAGCTAGCCCATTCTGCTGCCAGCCACGCGTGGATAGGTTTGTGTTTGCCGCACAGATTTCGTGGGTCTTGTGCAGCATGGGTTTGTTTTAAAAATCTGAAATATGATTGATCCCGAATTTGGTTCCATATGCGGTAAACTGTTCAAAAACGTAGACGTGGAAAGGATGGGTTGAGCGTGGGCTACACATGTGCTGTGCGTGGGCTGGGTTTAAAATGCGGCGGGCCTAAGAGATACAGGGTTAAAAATTTCCTTTTTATTTTAGTTATGTTTATTTAATTTTTTGTAATATCAAAAAATTGTGTATAAAATTCAGGTTTGGGGCGTTTTTTAAGGTGAAGAATCAAAATCTGCCTACGTTTTTGTTTTAAAATGTAGAGGGCGCCACTTGTAGTCCTTTTCCAATATTTAAATTGTCATAACTTTTCTTTGCTTTGGTATATTACGGCTCTAGTAAAAACAATAATTTCCTTACATATTTTGCACAAAAAAGGTATACTTGGTTAATATTGCTACGACCAACAGTTTTAAAAATATTTAAGATAAAACGTGTTATTCCATATAAAAGTGTTTCATTGCATCCTTTTACACTGTATCTAGGCCACCTAGCAGTATTCAAAAAATCTGAACAAAATGCTACTACAAATTACTTGGGTCAAAATACTACAATCTAAGTCGAAAGGTCGATTGTTAAGAAAATACAGGGTTTCCAAGAATCTATATAATTTAATTACGTTGGCACCCTGTGTGTCGCAAAAGATCAACTTTTTAATTGGGGTAAGTTGCAAAAAATCGTTAAATTTTGGCGCAGAGAATTTGTCCGGGAAATAGCCTTTCACCCAGAAGCTACGGGTCTTATCCCCACCTAATGTTTTAAACTTTTAAATTTCTCGTTACCTCACTTAGGGCAATAGCAAACCACCACACAACTGCGTAGTATTTCTGTTTAGTAAACACTCGCATTTCGTGTAAAACCACTGGTACTCAACACAAATATGAGACCTTAGATAGATAACTAGGTATATCTATCTGTCAAAATTTTGTTAAAAACATTTATTAATTAATGGGACAGTTCTAATATAGGTATAGTAAGTAAGTAAATAACCTTTATTATGAGATTTTCTGCAAAGTTTTAATACTTTTGCATTTAATGTAGGTACTCCTAAAATTTAAAATAAATTATACTTAACGATATGTGAAATTTTTAAAAGGTCATTTTCGTTCAAAGCGGAAAGAATGCGGTAAACAATTAACTGCTAAGATATTTAATGCGAGAAGGATATCATAAAATCCAGTGAAACCCAAAAAGAGGAAGATCTGTGTGAGCGCAGTCATGGCCAATTGGGACAAAAAATTAACTTCTACGATTTTTGAGATAAAAATTAAAAATTCCCATAAAGTGTTATGCATTATCCTAAAGTAGAAAAACGTTCTTAAAAAATGTGTGAAAAGAAAGACAAAGGTTGATGATGGTATGCATTGCTCACAAAAAGTTGTCCCAATACCGTTTTTACAGATTACAAAAATATTGAAAATAATAAACCAATAGCACTTTTTTAAAAATACACATTTTTTAGTTTTCCCAAATAACTTAAAGTTAGAGCTTTCATTAAAACGACATTAGATTACTGGTAAAAGGGCCCACAACTTTCCCCATTTGACCATCTTTCTATCTCTTATAGTTTTCAATATCCCAATACATTCTCTACTAATTTTGGACACACTGTAGAGCATGGCATTAAAAGAAAAAAACCATTCATCTACTTTTTGGTAACATGATTTAAAACATGACTAAATTTAAATGTTACTTTAACCTAGTATTTGTACTAAATACAATTTTAAAAATATTTAGTACGCATTGAAAATGTCTCCTTGATTGACCTCCGTAATTGGTAATTTATGAAATGGTAAATGAGAAAATGTTTGTGTGTCTAATGCAGCCCGAAATGGTGCGGAGGAGCTCTATCCTATTAAACAGCCCTGACTGGAAACAATCAGGCACTGAAGTGATTCGCATTGGGGGTCCATTACTCCGAAATCTACAGACGCCGCCGTTTTCTTGTCTAATAGACTCCACAGTTGCAATTTTGGCAAGAAATTGCACCGCCGTATTTTGGGTAAACACAGTTTAATTTCGTTCGAACCACGTCTTTAATTGAAAATCTTTGTCTGGTTTTAAAATCATTTCGATATTAACTGCACAATTCGAATGAAAATAGATATTAACGTACTCCTAATAATATTATATATTAAACCTTTTTCATAGATGTAAAATGAAAGACACAGATAATTTTAAAAAACACTTTCTTAAGTTTTTTTCTCTAACTACACCTTTACTCCATACATATACAAAGAGACTTATTTATTAAAAAAAAAACATTCTAGCCCGGTAGCGTTGTGGACCGAGAAAGCCCGGGATCGATCCCTAGCCGGGTAGACAGTTTCAGGCAGTAGTTATCTAAAAATAACGCCTGGAAAAACACTACTGCTTTGTCAGTGCCGGATCAAGCCCTATTTTTTACTGAAGAAAAGAGTAAATGTTGCGCCCCTTGCCTTGTGATCACTGTTGAATTGTAAGAGTTGTACATTTTTTTTGAGTAATTAAAAGTAAATTTCTAATTTCCAAAAAATTAAAAGCAAAAATATGGTCATCACGTAAAAATTCTTTTTCTTTCCTTCTATTTTTACATTTTTTTCTTTAATTTGCGAGCCTCATCCGATGTATCTATTAACCAAAAGTAGATTTTTTTCGTTTTCTAAAACAAATTAAGAGCAAAAAAAGGCCTTAAGACAACACATATTAAAGTTAACTTTAACTTTCTTTTTACCTTAAATTTGCGCTCCTTGTCGCGTCATGGATCGCTTGATCCGGCACTACGCGTTGCCTAAAAGATGCTGTGAAAAAAACAAAATAAAAGAACGCCAGGTACAAAAAGCTCTGCTGTGAAGTGTTGCAAAAACTGTATATTTCAGTGCTTGGACAACGTTGACGGAACAGAGCAAAAGATCTAAAAAACATCTAATAACCCAATACCTACAGTACTCTGGTACTCCAGGCATGAGCCTTTGTAGGCTCTCACAAAGATAAAAACAATTTTTGCTTTTCTTTAAGGAGCTCTTATGCCCAAAGAAAAGCTTTCTTGCTTAATTATATTTTTAGATAAAAAAACTATAAGACAATTCCACACGTATCAATATTACTATAAACGGGCTAAAATTACAGTTATTATGATGGGTTATTTGGGGCAAGTGATTTAATATATAATATAATACATTGCATTATGCAATTTTATAACTTATAAAAAATTGTTGTAAAATAAGGTATATATGGAAATTTTACAATCAGATTTGTGTAATATTTAGGTTAGGTATATTACCATTAAAAAACCATATATTTCCCAACACTTAGGTAAAAATACCATTATATTGGATGTAATTATTGGGTAAATGTCTTTCGGTGGCGCAGTGAACAAAGCCTTGATTTCAGAAGCCAGAAGTCGCCGGTTCGATTCCCAGCCGGCGGTCCTGGTCCTGGTCCTGGAAATTTGTCCATTGCGTATTATCTTTCTCTGGTTTAACGCAAGTTCCTATAACTATGTCTTTGTCATTTATCATGGGAGGTAATCGCAGAGGGTGCAATCATCGCCTTTTCATTGTTGCCAAGTTGTTTACAATTTCTGCATGTAAACTTTAATATATTACTTTGGCTAACACCTGATTATACGATATACCAAGAATCGAATATTTTTAACTTGACAACGCTCCGCAGGCAGTCCCACAGAAATGATATTTAAAATTGTGTTCGATATTTTTTAAGGGCCGATTTGTTTGGACAGTTTGTTTACATTTTTTGTGATTTATTGTGTGTTTCGTGGTTTTTTCTGCCTTTAATTGGACTTTGAATATTGACTCTTATTAGTAATCACAGTGTATATATTAAATTTGTGCTTTCCAACAGACAATTTAAGGTAATATTAACATGGTTATCTGTAAGAAAAAATCTTTATGAAAACCAAATAAATGACATTTTTAATTAGATGTGTGTAATTATTGAATTAAAGCCCAATATTCTATATTAATAAGAAACAAAAACAAGTACCAAATATTAAGGGCAAAAATGGCACAGCTATATAATTTGAATTTGGCGGGCAAACACTAAAGTCGACTCACGCGCCATCTGCGTTTACCTTCCTTGAAGACAAACAAGGAAGGCCCAGCAGCTATCTCTCTCTCTCATTCTTGTCTATGGTTAAGATAGTGGTTATTTAAACATAACATCCATGGTGGCATCACGGTCTTGTCTAAAAGATTATGTGAAATGCAAATGCTGCATATGTTAGGGCTTGTGCTTGGACAACGTTAAAGAAACAGGGGAAAAGATAGGTTAAAGAGCTAATAAGCCAACACTTACGGTACTCTCGTACTTAGGCATAAAGATACTTGCACACATGCACCGGGTGACAAGTTATAAATTTACACCCTCCTTAACTTTTTTACACTTTTGTGACGCAACTTTTTATAGCGATATAATAAATAAGCTTTACAAACATGCATGTGGAACCATAAATTTGAATTTAAAAAAAATTGAAAAGTGTACATGTATACAAGTACCTTAAGCCTTGGTGGGCTGTCATAAGATTAAAAAAAAAAACAAGAGTATTTATTTAACATTACAATAAATCTATCCGGTTGCTTTTGTTGCAGTATAAAAATGTGTATAAAGGTATCCACCAAAGCAACAATGAGAAACTTTTTTGTTACTAAATGTTCCTTTGTGTTTCCATTGGCGGAACAGATGTCAACAAGTTTCAACTTTTTGTCTCCACTAAAGCAACTGAAATTGGAAATAGTTTTAGTTTTGTTTATCGTCTTTTACGTTTACAAATTGTCAACTTTGAAAACTGAATGTCTCCACCGAAGCAACAACTAAATTTTTTCCTACTTGTTTCTACTTTTTACCAATGACCAACTTATAGGAACATTATGGAACTTTTATGGAAACATGTAACATAAACAAAAAAGTTCCTTATTTTTTGCTTTGGTGGATACGTACATAAGAGTTAAATATTTGCAAAAATGCAATATTACCTAGGCAAAGGTCAACGAGACAAATAAGTTAAGGGTTCTCTGAATTAAACAACAAGTTTTATAAATCAAATTTTCTTATCATTTTAATTGGTTTAGGGATCTCTGATTTAAACAACAAGTTTTAATCAAGTCTTCTTATCATTTTAAATATTTCATTATTAAAAACTTGAATTTAAAACAAACTTACTGCTACTAAAAATATTAGGCACATATTTATAAGCAACACACCAAAGGCGCTAAAAATTATCTCCGATAAAACGCGGTTTCCGGTAAAAAAGCAAAGTCTGCCAACTTAAGCCGTGCTGATCCCGTCTAAGAGGGATAAACGTGATCCCATTATGCTCCTTAAGAAAGCCGATCCCTTGTGAAGACGACACCAGGCGTCGTGCCCTCGTTTTAACGACTCTTCTACACGGATATTAAGATCCTTTTGTCATCAAACTCGCGCCTATCGACACCACTTGACATGTGTAAACTTTGCGACTTAAAATTATTAAGTAGGTGTTCGCTTTTTTGTGTCTATTTTATCCCTTTAAAATGGTAATTTATCATCTTAGCGCAAAAGGCTAATATTTTAAAATTATAAGAATTTATGAAATATAAATAGTGGTATCGCTTATATAAAAAATATAGTATTACAATCTAAAGAAACAAAAATCAAATGAAAATAATTAATCTAGTGAAAACTTAAGCCAGGTTCATAAATTAATAATAATAGCAATAAAATAATATTTATAATTATAACCACACTGGTCTACTGAAGCCAATTTTCCAACGTTCTTGACACCACATGTCGAGCCTGTCGACAGCAACCCGAAACCCTTATGCACTTATTGTCAGCTTGTCTAGTGCATGCTGTCAATAGCTACATCCATCGGCATAATGACGCTCGAAGAATAACGTATTAAGGGAATTAAGGTACATTCCAGCATGTCAAAATTCATCAGAGTAACTGGTGATGAAAATGCAGAAATCTGTTGTCCTTGGATCCCTTCGTCTACTGAGGCAAATGAATTTGGCCGAAGATCACTGACCGAGCGGACGCAAGGAGTGATCTTCGATACGGATGGCCTTCCGCACGACGCCCTATGGGGTCGAAGCCATGGGGTACGTAGTGTCGGATCTTTTAAATAATAATAATAAATATCCAGGGAATTTTATTAATATAAATATTTTGTTCTTTTGGTAGTCACTTATCAATAAGGAAAACAGTTACTTGCGGCTTATTAGTTATTAAGTGTTTGGCGTAATTGCGTAGCCAAACAATATCCGAACGAATATTCCAAAATAATGCTTTTTAAGCTGTTGCAAATTCGAGAGCCACCATCAGGATCTCAGGAACGATAAAATATATTAATATGGTTAGATTGGGGCAAAGTTGCGAATTTTATTGCTTAATAATATTCCGTTTTAAAAATTAACGGTTTTTATTTTTTTCTTACTTTATTTAAAAAGATAATTTAGAACAAATGCCACATTGTCATTGCCACTTTTTTCATTCTATAAAATAATGTCACAAAATTTTAGATCCGACGTGTCGTCTTTGGGCAAATCAACTTTGTTTCTTTAAATGGGCGAAATATATGGTTTTAAACTTAATAATTAATTAATTAAAGAAAATTAAAATTTGAAACGGCTGCAAATTTTTAAATTTTTAAGCAGAATATTGCTAAGAATAAAAATGAGCAACTTTGCCCAAATTTAATAAACTCTGTATCTTTTACCGTTTTCGAGATCCTAATGAATTTGGGACACTCTGTATAGCTACCATAGAAGATTTGACAACTTTTTACATTACATATTGTTCACGCATCATTTAATGCGCCGGCATGACACCTGTTAATCCCAAGTGCTGGCGTGTCAAATTATTTCTAAAAAACTGTTTAATGGCAAAGTGTTTTTCGTATACAGGGTGTTACACAATGTTGTTAAAAAAATTAAAGGCAAATTCTACATCAAAAAATATAAATAAAGGTTTATTTAAACTTGGGTAACAGGGTGTTAAAGTTTTTAAAACACTGAAAAATTTAAAAATCCTCATTTTAGTAAGAAGTGTTAGACTGAATATAAACCTTATTTAAATAAGTTATAATTGTTGTTTCATAATAACTAATAAAAAATTATAAAACCTAATAAAAATAAAGTTTAAATCACTGATCTCGATGGATTGCCAATCTTATTACCTGCCCAAAAGAGAAGTTACATTTCATGGGCCAAAAAACAGGCTTGTGTGCAAGCAAATCGAGGGGAACGCGCCTGGCGTCAAACAGACTATCCGCATTATCGGAAAGAATTTGTCGACGGCGTCCTGGTTTTATGTTCGGAGTATGGTAGCTAATGACCGTCATAGTCAGATCGCGGACGGAGGGTACGGGGTGCCGGTGTTTGTATTTTGCCACGACTTTTAAGTGTGCATGTTCGTATACTCGTCCATTTGTTTACTGCGCAAAGTCGTAAAAATCTAAAAATGCTTTTTGCCACTGCTGATCTAAATGTAGGTTATCTATGGTTTAAATGCTTTTTAATGCAATTAAGTGGAATTTTTTATTCTCCTAAACTAAACAAGATACGAAAAAAAAGATATATAAGCTGAACTTTTATTTGCTTTATGTAAAGAAATCACACAAATTTTACACACATTTACACAGTCAGTGGCGTACCGCTTTTTTGTTAGAAATATTTCTGGGGTGGCCGCTCGGAACGCCACTGGACTTATTAAATGTAAATTAGTTAGTGATGAATTACTTCCTTAATGCCATCAATGAAATTGCCAAATTAAAAAGAAAATTGAGTAAAGAATATTTTGGATATTTGAAAAAATATTTTTCTTGTATAAGTTTAACAACCTGTATCTTGAGAACGGGGTATTTGAGGACCCATGTTTATATAAACTTTTTTAATATTTTTAATGGTAAAATATGTGCCTAGATATTCCTAAAAACATTCTGTAACACCCGATTTATTAAATATTTGGTGTATTACTTTTATGCTTTAGAACCACCCAGAATGACACCGGACGCCTTTAGTCGTCTTTTCCAAGAATCACACCAAATTTAACGTTTTCCGTTAGCAGAAAAGTAAGCTGTTGCTTCCGACCAATTAAATTAACGTCGTAATGATTGAAAAACTAACGTTGCACCGGAAACGGTCGTCCTATTAACGTCTGTGTCGTATTCTAAACTATGGTCTTTAGGTACTTATTTTGGGAGAGAAGCTAACGACGCTTGCGTTGCCTGAAAGCTACTTCCATGGTTGAATTTCACAACGTGGCGATTGGTTGTAGCAACCTGGCAACGGTTACGGGCCATTTTTGATCGAAGGATTAACCTTACCTGATAGATGGCGTTCACATTGGTCTAATCTTAGTAAAAATATGGTTTGCAATCGCGACTACCTGCCGCCATTAAAAAATGTGAAACTAGAAACAAAATCAAGGCAGCCATTTTGACTTTTTAATGTGTAACAAAAGAAAAACATAATGCTAATAATTTATCAGAAGTTTTTATGATTCTGTTGAAAGAAGAGTATTATAGATATACTATTGTTTTAAAACATAATTTATTTGGTTTTATACCCTTATAATGATTTTCAAAAATTGAAAAACTATATTGTCTTATGTAAAACGCTTACTTTAATGGCGCGCTTGTTTTTCTTACATTTTCGCCATATATTTGTCAGTAAACTGCAGTTTGTTTTAAAATTTGGATGATATGCGAATAAATCTGGGCCATTTAATTATCCAGTTCATGACGGAAATATTTATTATAACAAACGACTTCTTTACTACTCTGCCATGATAGTGGAAGTTTAATTGCACGGCGACTTGCTAGAAGTTGCCAAAATTACTAGTAAGTTGAACCAGTACCTATTTTAGTAGACAGTTTTCC
>JACEGR010008135.1:0-40534 GCA_014170235.1 Listronotus bonariensis
CAAAACTGTCTGCTATTAGGCAAGAAGACATGGAGTAAGTAAAATATATGTGGGTAAGGGCCTTTGATTTTGCTCTTTATAAAGTTTTTGACACATGGCACCCATATCAAATTTCAAAACTCTTCGCGCCTGTTAATGCCAGTTATGGTTATTCCAAAGAGAATAGACAAGGATAGAGGATCAATCGCCGTTTCGAAAAGTGGCACAATTTGAAAAAAGGGTCTGCGGGATGGCAGGGCATGCGCATACGCACTCCCAATGTCAAAATCGGCGGTATATTCAAAAACATTGATTTATTGAGTAAATATACATAAAACATTAATAAAAAGTGTAAAATGTGGTTTATACTGAAATTTATTAATATTTTAATGACTAAATATTGGTAATTTAGTGCTAATAGTGTATTAAAATCTATTTGGTAGAAGACTATAAAAATCTAAATAGAATTATTTCTTGAAAACTAAACTTTTATTGCGAGATTACTTATTTAGCATAAAATATGGTACGAAATGTAAAAAAAGTGTATAATTTTAAGAAATATATGAAAATAGCATGCTCAAACTTACCAACCAAATAAATTTTAGATTTATGTTGATCCTATTTAGTTGAAAGTTATTATAGTCTATAAGTTAATATTACCTACTTATACTAAGAAAAGAGTAGTAGGATTTCAGTTTCCATAGGCCACTGTGCTTGGTCCATTTTATTCGATATCTACATACTTGTTTTTTAGGTATGAGGAAGCAGATAAGATTGTAGATTTTAATTAACAATGAAAATTTAAGTTTCCACATTACTGGATACTTATTTTGAAATAAAATACTTTTGTAAAAGAAGCTCTCGTTATTGCAGAAAAAAAATCCTAATCCTAAACATCTTTTTTCCACAAATTTTCAATATTGACAAAAATAAGTATACTTTCCTCTTAATATAAATTTATATTTTTTAAGATATTTCATATACCTACCACTGAAAACAATTAATATCGAATGGTTAAATTTTTTCGTAAAATTAATAATAAGTTTGCCTTATGGTACGAACTTAAGTAGACACACTCTATATCTTGGTCTGTACCTTAACTGGGTCAGTTATTAGGTTTTTTAAGTGTTTGGGCTTTGGGCTTTTTTATTTTTTTCGCTTTAGTATAAGTTTTATCACTATTAATACTTTTTATACTGATCATTTGTCTGACTTTTACAGTTCAGGCAATTTTTTAAATAGAGTGAAGCACACAGAAATCCTCTATTGGTTCATTGTGCTTTTACCTCCAGCAAGATATTCATTAAATATATTTTACGGATGTATATAAAATATTAATGTATATAATGTTTTGTTACATAAATAAATCCTAGATAAAGTGTTAATTTGTTTTTATTCAAAAAAAAAAAAACAACGTAAATAATTTAAAAAATAATTTATTAAAAAACCCATAAATTTCCACAAATTTTGTTTCAATAATTTATATCTATAACACAGGTCACACGTAAAATCAAACCGAATAAAACACAAAACAAATATACAGCCACAACAATCACAAAACATCAGCCATATTGAACATGTGAAAGTCAAGAGTTTTGACATTTATAACAGCCAATAACAAGCCGGAAAAACAACCTCCCATGCGCATGACGAGTAATCCCGCTGTGTTAAGTTAACCATCAAACCGGTGAAAGTTCTCAAGATATTTGGCTGTTGGTATTGATTCAGACACAAAAATGTTACGTAAAAAGTGCGTACTGAAACAAAAAATTCTAAATAAATCCATACTTTTAACCAAGCACGTCCTTTTTACCAACGTTAAGCAATAATAAAATAAAACTTTGACGAGCTCTTTTGGTTGCTGAACACAATCACCAGTCGCAGGTGTGTGCCATTTCTTAGTTGGTGGGGGTAAATCAACTGTTTCTCTCTCCTTGTCCATTCTCTTTGGGTTGTTCTCAAACGTGACGTTTGCAAGGTTGAAGGTATCCTATCTATGTTTCCATATTGTGGCAATACATAGATTTTTATTTTAAACCTAAGTTATATCTAAAACATTTAAAATATTTAAAAAACTTTTAATTTTCGGGCGAAGCAATAGGTTCAAATATTTTATTAATAAATCTTATACGCATTTACCCTAACCTAATAAATTATTTTTATAACACCTACATTTTATATCATCCATTTTTTTTTTTTAAAGAAATATCCGAACTAGGTCAGAGTTCTAATAAATGAGTTTGTATGAAGAATAGCTTTACAAAGTGGACCCTTTATTACTATCGACTACTCTAAAAAGGCTTACCCAATTTTGACACAGACAAATTAACCACATTCGTTCGCAGTTCCTATATTTAGCCTCAATGCGTGACAGGTATAAGTTTAATATTTTTAGGAAATTTAAAAATCATTTCATTGTACTTAAAGAATGTTTTCTCTTTTAAACTTTTAACCCAGGGGCGGTCATAGGGGTCATTCCCTTTGATGCCACTTCCTTTGTATTTCATACATATTCTAATAGCAAATATGGCATTTTGGGCAGGGCTGGTCCGAGGGGTGAGGGTGATGATGGAATTGAACAGTGAGGACCTTTTTTTTTTGGCATACGTGGGAAGGAGGTTTTTTTATTATTTTATAAATTAAAGAATGAAAGAAAAACGTGAGAGGATCTTTTTTGCTCTTCAAAAAATTTGAACCTTCTTAAAAATTGTATTTCTTTCTAGGACATTTTAAATCGCTCATCACATCACAGTTGGCAATGGCAAACCACTGTGTAGTAATCTGCCAAGTCCTAGGTATAGTAGTTATTAAACAAATTACGTCCGTGGTGGTGCTTGGACAACGTTGACGGAACAGGAAAAAAGGGTTAAGCATCTTATAATCCAACACCCACGGTACACTGTACACTGTACATGTAATACTTAGGCCTAATAGCCTTCGTGTGCTGCCACAACGATAAAAAAACATAGGCAATGTAGAAAAAAAACAGTCTAACGTAAATATTGGCATATAATCATTTCGGATTGGTTGACTCACGTACATCCTTTATTGTTGCTTTACTGGTCGATATACCTTTACCTATTTCTTATACAGTATATCATATAATCGATGTGTTTCTTAGAGGTGGTTTCCCCCTATAAATTCTTTATCTTTGGAGATAGAACAATGAAATTTGGTATATTGATATATGACATAATTATGCATTGGATAATTATTTAATTGTTTTCATTATTTCCGGTTTAACCGGAAATGACGAATTCTTTCAAATTTTAATTGGCGTCACCGGTAAATTTTACTATATTTCGAAAGACTGCAAATTACTGAATTAAAATGACACCCCATTTCTTACTTTTTGACACTTCTGCTTTTAATTTTTTTCTTTTAATCTAGAGGGCCATAAATAGTCAAGTAGCCATGAAAAACGACTTTTCTTGACGGAGTAAAAGTTTAAAAAATCTTATTCATACGTTCTTCTTTAAAAAAAGGGTAGCTCGTTAGCATATTCTAAAGATCATTTTATTTTAAACAATTTAAAGACCACAAAGAAATACAATGAAAGTCAATAGAAAGAAACAAATTTTATTAATGATTTATAGTTATTTATTAGATAAGTGAGTTATATTACATATAAGTCACGCAAGAAAAGTTTAACTGAAGTTCCTGCGGAAATTTTGGAAGAAGCTGCGGTAGCGACATGCAGTTTAATTCCAGAGAAGTCGAAACTAACGTACAATTAAGAATTTGAAGATTTTGAAGCATGGAGGAAAAGGCGAGGGAGTTGGTACTATAAATGAAGATGTTATTATGGCTTACTTTCTGCTTTTATCGAAAAAGTTGCTCCCTCATCAATGTGGACCAAGTATTCAATGATAAAAACGACCTTAAAAGTATATAAGAACGTGGATATAGGGAGGTATGGAAAAGTTGTCGCTTATTTGAAGAGCAATTCAAGAAATTTCAAACCGAAAAAGGCAAAAATTCTGGAGAGGCAATACATCGAAAAATTTTTGGCTGAGGCACCTGACGACGAGCACTTAATGTCAAAGGTAGGAATTTACTTTAGTTTCTGGTATTAAATATTTATCTGTTCGGATTTTTATAGGTTGCATTGATATTGGGAATCGCTGATGCATGCCGTTGAGACGAACTAACTCGCTTAAGTATTGAAGATATAGTAGATAAAGGCCAGTACATATATGTTTCTATACCTGATACCAAGACGAACAAATCGAGAAGCTTTACAATTTTAAAAGAAGGATTTTTGGTAAATGTGCTTGAATTATTTAGAAAATATGTGTCCCTAAGGCCAGAGAACACGCCTCACAAAAGATTTTTTGTCAACTTTCAAAGAGGCAAATGCACTAGGCAATGCGTGGGAATAAATAAAATTTCGAAAATTCCGAGAGTAGTTGCTCATTATTTGCAACTACCTAATGAAATCTTATATAGTGGTCATAGCATGCGGCGTTCTTCAGCGACACTTCTAGTCAATGCTGGGGCCGATATCACCAACCTTAAACGCCATGGCGGGTGGAAGTCTTCTACCGTGACAGAAGGATATTTAGAAGATTGCATCTCTAACAAGTTTGAGATTGCAAGACGAATACAGGGTGAAGAGCGCACCAAGGCAAGTACTAGTGCTGAAAGACTTCCTAAAGGACACTCCACACAATGTAACGTTGTCCAAGATAAATCTAATATAACAATTACTGTTAATATAAACACGAATAAATTGTAGTATAATATATTAGTTGTTTTATGTTATTTTTTAATTGTGAAATGTTGGAAGTAATAAAGAATTAGTATAAGTCACTAGTGAGCTAAAGTCTATAATTCACTAGTGAGCTAAAGGGTACTTTAGCTCACTAGTGACTTATAGTACACTTTATATCCTCAAAATCTGATCAATTATGTAGATATTATATGTAGGTTAAATTAAAATGAGACAAATTACTTTGTTTTCTATCACTATATTTATCAACATTGTGACTGCAGTTTCGAAGCTTTGCTACATTTTCAAACTGAATATTCTAAACTACTTGAAACTTGTATATATATACACGTACAATTGGTTAACACATTTTTAATAATAGTGCCTATCCTAAATTTTAAAAAACTGTAAATAGTGGGCTGCTCCTCAGGTCGGTCTGGTCATTCAATAAATTTATTGAGGGGTTTTTATTGGCTTTGTAAATTTCAATAGACTCTAAAATGTTAAGTTTTTACTTTTCGGTGCGGTATATAAAATTTTAAGATTATCGACACTTGGGAATGAATGACCAGATGTTATAAAGTGGTTGGCAAAGTTTGAATTATTTTTATTTAGTACATATGACGATTTGTGTTCCTTAAACCTAATATTAAAATTTCTTCCTGTTTGCCCTACATATAAACTACTGCATTCTTCACAATTTAAACTATAAACTCAGATTTATTTAATGGTAGTGTTTTTTCTTTAAATAAATCTGGAGTTTATAGTTTAAATTGTGAAGAATGCAGTAGTTTATATGTAGGGCAAACAGGAAGAAATTTTAATATTAGGTTTAAGGAACACAAATCGTCATATGTACTAAATAAAAATAATTCAAACTTTGCCAACCACTTTATAACATCTGGTCATTCATTCCCAAGTGTCGATAATCTTAAAATTTTATATACCGCACCGAAAAGTAAAAAACTTAACATTTTAGAGTCTATTGAAATTTACAAAGCCAATAAAAACCCCTCAATAAATTTATTGAATGACCAGACCGACCTGAGGAGCAGCCCACTATTTACAGTTTTTTAAAATTTAGGATAGGCACTATTATTAAAAATGTGTTAACCAATTGTACGTGTATATATATACAAGTTTCAGTAGTTTAGAATATTCAGTTTGAAAATGTAGCAAAGCTTCGAAACTGCAGTCACAATGTTGATAAATATAGTGATAGAAAACAAAGTAATTTGTCTCATTTTAATTTAAAAATGGACTATCACAAAGTAACGGACAACTCAATCCAGTATTTATATGTAGGTGTTGGATAAAATATTAAATTAATCATCATTGCTTTATATCGTACTATTTATATTTCAGTAAAAAGTATTTAAACAACACAATTTTTGTAATAAAAATTATACCTCTTTTGTTGAACTTTAAAAAGTTAGCTGTTTACTATATTAAAAAGTTTTTAAAGAATAAAAAACAGTAAGTAATAAATGAAATTTGATAGCAACGCATTAAGTGAGTTATAAAGTTTTTGTTTTGGCTTCTGTTTAAATAAAGGATATCTTATTTTAACTTAAAGTATTCAAGAGTGGTTATGGAAAATAACAAAACACATACAGGGTTAGTAGAACAAACCGGAACGGTGGATTATCTCAGCAACCGTTAAATATAAATGAACCAAATTTTGTGCCAAGGGGTAACTGAACATAAATAATTAAAAAAATTGTATTTATAAGGTTGTCAAGTTTATAGTTTTCTCTGTAGATTACGAAATTTTAAAATTTTAAATAAAATACCCTATTTTTTATTATTAAAATGAATTGCTTGTATCAACTATCTAACCAGAACTAACCAGAACATCGCTAAAACTACACTTATGACTAACCTGGTTATTAGTGAAAATATAACGGTTAATAGCCTAAATATAGAGCAGGTACATTCATATAAGTACCTAGGTCATGAAATTCGTCTGGGGAGAGATAACCAAACGTGCGAAATAACCAAAAGAATTGGTTTAGCCTGGGCAGCCTTTGGAAGGCTGGGTCACATTTTAAAAGCTAATATCCTGATTTTTCTTGAAAGAAAAGTTTTCGACCGGTGTGTTTTGCCTGTGTTAACATATGGAGCCGAAACACTCTAAACCAAAAGCACAGTAAATAAAATTCGAATCGCTCAAAGAGCTATGGAGCGAGAATAGTTGAATTTGTTTAATTTTGAAGAATATTAATTATAAACAATTAATCTGTTTGAAAAATGATATTTTTAAGTGAATGAACTTTTATAAAAAAATTAGAAATTATTAAATTTATTTGTTACCAAAAATAATTGTTCCTTGACACTATGCTGGGCTCAACTTTAAGAGACAGGGTTTAAAATGTGGAAATAAGAAGAAGAACCAGAGTAACAGATGCCATCGAAAGAATCACTAACCTAAAGTAGAATTGGGCGGGTCACATAGCGAGAACAAATGATAATAGGTGGACAAAAAGAGTATTAGAGTGGAGACCAAGAAATGATGCCTTTCGCAATAGAGGAAGACCACCCACACGATGGTCCGATGATTTAAAACGCATTCAGGGGAATTGGATGAACGTTGCACAGAACAGAGAAAAGTGGAAGTCCTTACGGGAGGCTTACGTCCAGCAGTGGACAAATGTCTAACTGTTTGATGATGATGATGATCAACTTTATTATGATGTTTTTTTCTTCTGTCAATTTTGGGAGTATGACATCATTCTTTTTTTTAATTAATACAAAAACGGCTAGGTAGGTCAATTCTCTAAAAAATGATCCAACCAATATTTGCAAAAAAAAACAGTTTTATTATTTTTCTGATCAAAATCTAAATTAATGAGAAGATTTGTGCAATCTGGTAGCCAGAAATTACCGCATTATCTTTTAGTACAGTTAAACCATTTATACATGATTTTTTAATGGTAATCTAATGTGTACGTACTTAATTAATAATATGTATCGCTAAAAATGTGGAACAAAAAAAAAATAAAATCCTGTTTACCATTTACATTAAATGTGTAATTTAACTTTGTTAAAGCAGATCCAATCACTACATTAAAACATTTTGCCGACATTAATGTTATCACTTTATAATTGAAATAAGCAAAGCAGTGACATAATTGATAGTGATATACACGTAGCTAAACATTACGCATGTTATCATTGATTAACGTGATTTATGTACATTTGGAAGTACACTTAATATAATAATAATTACAATTATATTAGTACTATCAAAAATCATATCTAAAAATTGATAATTAAAATAGTAATAATATATTTACCAAGGCAATAAGTAACACTGTCTTAAGAAAGGGGAGGTTTAAAAGCACGAGCCGTCAGGCGAGTTGGACAATTGCAGAAGTAAAAAACAACTATACATTTCAAATTTAGTGACACATGAAATTTATAAAAGTAATTGGGAAATTTATAACCTAATCTTTTAATGTAGTTGATTTAAAATTTAAAAACAAGCCTTTAAGAAAATAAAGCCTAAAAAATTTACTACACTTTCTTTTTGCCTTTTCGACCAACTTATTATCATAACGTTGTTACAGGACGTCCCCCTTATAACTTTTTTATCTTTTGAAGGAAAAAAAATCAAATTTGATGTATCAAATATTTGACATATTATGTATTGGTTAATTTAGGGCTTTCCAAACTGTGCGTTGCGACACCCTGTGACAAAAAGCAAAAAGTGGAGCCAAGGTATTTTAGAAGAAAAAGTAGTTATTAAAAAAAAATTAGGATCAATCATCAATTCCAACTATTCCCCCAGTTCCTTAAAAAATGCCCAATATTATTTTTAAGGTAAAACACATTAAGCGTATTCTTTCTTCTCTTAACACCAAGAAATCGTCTGGGCTAGATGGAATACCAGCAATCGTGCTGCAAAAATGTGCTCCCGAACTTGCACCTATTTTAACCAGGCTCTTTCGAATTTCTTATGACACGGGTATTTTTCCAGACAGCTGGAGAGCTGCACGTGTCCAGCCTATTCCCAAGAAAGGATCTAAATCTCTTCCATCCAACTATAGACCCATTTCACTTCTCTCAATGCTTTGTAAAGTAATGGAGAAATCCATTAACTCGCAAATTCTTAGGTATTTAGAAAAACATAAAATTTTACATGACAGGCAATACGGATTTCGTCACAAGAGATCTACAGCAGATCTTCTTTCCTTCGTTTCACACAACTGAAACAAGTCTCTTGAGTTTCTAGGTGAGTCCCAGATCGTTGCTCTTGATATATCTAAAGCTTTAGACCAAGTCTGGCATGACGCACTTCTTAATAAACTTCCCTCCTACGGTCTTCTAACTAAACTTTGCTATTGGCTCTCCAGTTATCTTTCTAATCGACGTATATCAGTCATTGTTGATAACCACTCTTCAAGCTTTCATGAAATTAATGCTGGAGTGCCTCAGGGTTCAGTACTAGCACCAACTATGTTTCTTCTTCACATCAACGATCTTCTTTCTTCCACAACCAATCCCATTCATAGTTATGCTGACGATAGTACCCTTCACTCCACTTTTCAGGTTCCCAAACCAATCTCTCAACCCGACTTGGAAAGCAAACGCAGAGCGATGCAGATATCTCTTTCACAGGATCTCAATTTGATATTGTATTGAGGCGCCAAAAATCTCGTTCAATTAATGCATCCAAAACACCGTCATGTTCCTTGTCGCGAAAAAATCATCAAACACTCATCCTGTGCTTATGAGTGGCCAGGTTTTGCAGAGCGGAGACACATTTAACCTTGTGGGCGTCACATTTGAGAATAAAAAAGAATAAGGCAAGGCAATTATTAGTGGTTTTTAAGTTGTTGTTCCCCAATAAAACACTAAGACACACAAATTTTATCATATTTCCAAAGAATAAAACATTTTGAAAACAGTAATACTTCGTATGTAATTTTTTGACACTTCTACGTTTAAAAATACATTTTTAGAAATTTTAATCTGGTGTCTCATGATCCGGTCAAAATGATTAATTTTGAGTCATGTAGACATAGAAAAATAGATTTGATTAGAGCATAATATTTTAATGTGTCGAAGAATTCGGTACCACACAAAGCCATACGCAAAACACCATTTTTTTTGGGAGGGGGGCAATATCCAAAATTAATTAAAAATAAATGTTGACAACGAAAAAAAAGGACTTTATCAGGTAACTAAATAAAGCTTTGTGGGCATGTTTGCCATAACAAAAATAACCTTTTTGTTTTTAAGTTTTTCAAGTTAAAATTTAAAAGATTAGATATTTATAAATATTAAAACTAAGAATACTGCGTTAAACCCAACCTAAATAATATAGAAAACCAAATAGCGTTTTGCCAGAGAATATTTTTTTATGTATATAATTTTGTTTTTTTTTTGGTAAAAGCCCTTTTCAAAATATTATGTCTTTGATACCAAATGAAAACCACACGAAAAAACGATGAATGTCCAGAAATTAAATAATTGTTTTTAAATCTTTATTATGCATAGGCAACGACCAAAAACCTGGTATTTTTCCAAAGATGAACCTTAAAAACACAAAACATGTAAACCTGTATATATAAAAAAAGGACCCATATTACTTATTCTGAAGTTACCCGTTTTTTAAGGGTAAAAGGTTTACCTAAACAAATGGGGTCCAAAAAATCTTCTATAAATCCTTTCCTAAATAAAACTTAAGATTTATAAGGATTTCTTTTTGTTAACCCATTTTATATATGTTTTGCAAGAGAGCCCTAAGTAAGGGACTACATTAAAACAACATTAGGAATAAAAAAATATATATGTAAATTAGGTGGTATACCCTACTTTAATCCATTACTTATAAATATACAGGGTGTCCGGGAATATGTGGGAAATCTCTCGCACACGTATGGAACAGATGAAAATAACACGACAAGTTCCTATAAAAATGTTCCGTTTAAGCCCCCTGCGGAGATATGATCCCCTAAAGGGGGCAGCTAGAAATCGATTTTTCGTGAATAACTTTTAAAGCGCTTTGTATAATTTGATAATATTTTAGTACGATGCATACTAGTAAAGACCTTCTTAAAATATTGCCCTTGAAACTTATGTCACTTCTTTAGTTTGCCAGGGACAGACTAGTTTTCGCACATTATTGATAATATTTTTACGTCCTGTATGGTGAAGACATTTTTAGCAAAGGAAACTAGTTCTAAAAACGCAAAATCAAAGAAAGTGCTTATATATTATTAAATAAAGATAATTGTGTATCATCAATTTCAGTTAATTTAAATAACACTTGGTTGCCTTTGCTTGATACTGAAGTATCTTCAGGAAGACTAAAAATTAACTAACTATTCACCTTTTTTGTAAAATAAACCATCAATGCACCAGCAACCAGTTATCTATGTCACTATGACACTATAACCAAACAAACATGTTTTGACATTTAATGTCAAAGTTTTCAGAATATCCTAGAAAAACATAAAAATTTTGAATTTTAAAACCTAAATAATAGTAAGTTTTTATTTTTATTATTTTTATTCCATTTGTCTTGAAACGTCGATTTTTAATTATCTTTTTACTTGTTTAATTTTTTTGGATTTTTAGTACTTTTAATTTTATTTTGGCGTGTACCCAAATAAATACCATCCATTAAATGAATTCGCCAAACTACAGAACATATCTTCGAATTTATGTTTGTCATATTTTTCTATTTACCATTTATATATTTTTTTTTCATTTATTGTTGTTGTTGCAGAGTAAATAACAAAATTAATATTAGGTAAAATATTTTTATGTGCTTTCAAATAAAAAACAATCTTAATACAATTGGGTCCGATTAATTTAATTTTATTAAAAGTATCAAAGCTGGATATTTCGAATAAACATAATTTTTAATTAGTTTTACATAATAACCGAATCGGCTTTTTCGGGAAAAATGGAAAATTGTATTATATAGCTATTCGTTTTAGCTGTTTACAATTTTTAATTGCTTTGTTCAAATAATTAAATTAAGCAAAAAGAAATTTGAATTTATTATTATAAAATAAAATATTAATTTGTGTTTCATTTTAAATTATTACTTTCTTTATGTTTACATTAATTGCAATTTATAATATTAAGACTAAACAAATTATGTAACTTACATATTTTAAAATAAATAAATCAAAAAATAGGTAAGGAACATGGAAAGGTAAATTATAAAAATTAATAGTAAAACAATATTATTTTACCGAATTGTAAAGAATTAAAATAGAAATAGCAGATAACCTGGGGGAAGCAAGAGAGATGTTAAGCGAACTTGAAGAAGCGTCGAGGAGAGTAGGCCTAAAAATGAACATCGCTAAAACTAAACTTATGACTAACCTGGTTATTAGTGAAAATATAACGGTTAATAGCCTAAATATAGAGTAGGTACATTCATATAAGTACCTAGGTCATGAAATTCGTCTGGGGAGAGATAACCAAACGTGCGAAATAACCAGAAGAATTGGTTTAGCCTGGGCAGCCTTTGGAAGGCTGGGTCACATTTTAAAAGCTAATATCCCGATTTGCCTTAAAGAAAAGTTTTCGACCGATGTGTCTTGCCTGTGTTAACATATGGAGCCGAAAACTAACTCTAACCAAAAGCACAGTAAATAAAATTCGAATCGCTCAAAGAGCTATGGAGCGAGCTATGCTGGGCTTAACTTTAAGAGACAGGGTTCAAAATGTGGAAATAAGAAGAAGAACCAGAGTAACAGATGCCATCGAAAGAATTATTAACCTAAAGTGGAATTGGGCGGATCACATAGCGAGAACAAACGATAATAGGTGGACAAAAAGAGTATTGGAGTGGAGACCAAGAAATGATGCCTTTCGCAATAGAGGAAGACCACCGACACGATGGTCCGATGATTTAAAACGCATTCAGGGGAATTGGATGAACGTTGCACAGAACAGAGAAAAGTGTAAGACCTTACGGGAGGCTTACGTCCAGCAGTGGACAAATCTGTAGCTGTTTGATGAAATAATTAAAAAATATAAAAAAACATACCACTAAAATCAGAAAAACAAACACTTTTATTATTAAAAAATGTAATTGGTTGAAAAGATCTAAAAAAATAAAATAAATAAATACAGAGTTCTATACAGTGCTTGTCTAAAGTCGAAACCCCTCCTAACCTTTGGATTGTTTGGTATTTTTTCACTTTAGTAAGACAACATAAACCAAATTTTAGGAAAGAAATGAGAGATATAAATGGCAAACTAAGAGTTAGGCGTCATTTTAAAAACAAAAATGAAATGGAAGGGGGGTCTTGTGGCACACTATTTTAAGGCTCCTGACAAGTACTTTATAACGCCAGAATATAAAGTTAATACCTTTATCTACTACAAAACGGTACTCTGAAATTTTTGGACTACCTGATTAGGCTGGCCATATTTCCGAAACCTATAAAGATAGGTATACCTAATGTGGTATTTTTTAAAGCTCTTGATAACTGCTTCTTTGCTTTATTTCTGTGGGTGTGTTATATAACTAAATAAATAGGTTTTTTTTGATAATTAAGGTTGTGTTTAGGCGAATGATGACCATCTCTATGGTCGAAACATGTCACTCGATCAATCTTTAAATATATAAAGAACATTTTCGTTGTAAAAGACACTGGTTTTATTTGTCTCTTATTACAACGCCACAGCACTCTGGACTACTTCTTCAATTTTAATATTTTAGGTAGAGCACTTTATATATATATATTTATATATATATATATATATATATATATATATATATATATATATATATATATATATATATATATATATATATATATATATATATATATATATATATATATATATAATTTAATAAAAGTTTTAATTTCTTGGGCATAGAGGCTCCTAAATGACAAAAAGAAAAGAAAACAAATACATAACCTGGTAGAAACGACTACTTGGCTGGTTACTTTAAAATTACGGAGTCCCAAATAAATGGATAACCCCGGGTCGCAATGAAGACGGTGACACGTGTTTCATCCTTGTTGGGAATCATCACAACCGCTGTACATTGTTGACAACTTGACCATGTTTTCTAGTCACTAAACATAATCCCTGTCGGAACTAAGGGAGTAAGTTCAGCGGCCAGAGCCATCTCGCCAAGCAATTTCAAAACAACCAGCCAAAGCACCGTTAGGTTAAAACGGTAAAAGGGGTGCCATCTAGGTGTATATGGCGTAAGTAGCATGTGTTGTAATACCAACAAACCATAATGGAAACTGGCACACTCATCAGTTTACGGGTTTGTGAATTTCAGATGAGCAGTTTTGCACAACTCCAGGTAGGTGGCGTAAAGCAAAAGCTGAAAGGTATGATAAAATCATAAAGGCAGTATATTTCACCCAACTGCATATAATAATAGGAAAGTAATGTTCTTGAGAGCCTTAGTCGTTTCTACCAGGTTATGTATTTGTTTTCTTTTCTTTTTGTCATTTAGGAGCCTCTATGCCCAAGAAATTAATACTTTTATTAAATTGTTTATTCTTAGGCTCAAGAACATTACTTTCTTATTATATATATATATATATATATATATATATATATATATATATATATATATATATATATATATATATATATATATATATATATATTGAGTATTTCAATTTTACAAGTAATGTCTAATATAAAACCTCCAGGGACCTATTTAAAACGAAATTTCATGATGCAGTATCATAAGAAAACAAACAAATACTACAAAATTAAAAATTCCTAAATAAAAAAATAATGGAGAAGAAATTGAAGGGGGTCATTATACTTTCTGTTTAACTAAAAGCACCAAAAAATTTATACTTCAATATATTATGATAAAAGTGATTCTTAATATAAAATCTATAATACATCCATGCATATCCTAACTTCTGTAGTTTTAAAGAAAATGGGGTTTTAAAATATTCAAACAATGAATATTGTGCCTTCAACTGTCAAACTCCGTTTTTCCTAAAACTAAAAAAACTAGGTTATATTTAGGTTTTTAGAAATTAATTTTCGAATTTAAATCTTTTAAGATATACATGGTATTTTATTTAAAATAAAAAGTTTTAATTACTTTTGGTTAAACCGAAAGTAATACGAACATGCAATTATATTCAAAATTGACACTTTGTGAGACAGTATAACACCCTAAAATTAAAATGCTTATGAAACCAAACAACAATCTAACAGAGTACGATATTCTTGTTATACTAGACAGTCTTAAAGAAACAAATAACAACAAAAAAGTAAATCAGTAACAAAGATAAAATTACAGATAAGTAATACTCAAATATCTTTTTCCACGACCGTTAAAAAATGCGTTTTTTTAAATCGTTAACTTGAAGATAAAGTATACTCATCCATTCTAGTACACTACATAAAGTGTTTAAAAAAGTAACTTTTTTAACACTTTGAAGCTTTTTTCACACTTTAATTTGGTGTTTTGTATCAACGCCTACTACATTAAACCTAAATACCAATTTATGCAATGTAATAGTAAACGCGACATCAACTGAACCAAACTGTCAAGCTACCTTTGATTTCGTCATAATTTTTTTAGTTCATGTGTCACTGGTTTTAAAATTTCACAGTTTGCTAATAAATTTAAAAAAATTGTTAAAAATTATTTGAAATAATGAATTTGTATGACTGCGAAATTGAAAAGAAATTTAAACTGTTTTAGGATTATTTCTACAAAAAGTAAGTACAGGGTGGCTCGAATTCGACGCTCATCATTGGGATTTCGGAAACCGTAAGAGATACATGAGCGGTTAAATGGAGGCAAAGTTGCGCAATTTGATGCTCCATAAAATGCCGTTTTGCGTTTTAAAAATTCCGAGTACTTCCGAAGATATTCGAAAAAACCGGAATTTTCAATTTTGGTTTCTATTGTTTCCTGGCTATATTTGTTAAGATAACTCAAAATGAAAAACACGTTTTTATGGCCACTTTTTCTGCTCTATAATTCAGTGTGATTAAATATTGAATCTGACTTTTCGGCTTCTGGCGACCATCATTAACTTAATTTTTTAAATACGGACCTGATATTTTTTCAATTTAATTAAATCCTTTCATCACTCTAAAAACACTATGTATCGCCACTTTGATATTTGCCGACGTTTCGTACAGACAATTCCATCACCAGAATATTGCATATTTATTTAACCATAATACGGCCCTGAACTACATTTTTAGGTGAAATGGTAAAAAAAGAATAAACTTATTACATATTCGTAATCTTTTATTGCAACTCATTGATATAACAGCGGAAATTACTTTATTAACAGAAACTCACCAGTAGGTACGAATTCAAGGGAGAACTTCATTTAATGTTTGGATTGGTATGTGGAGGAAGAAAATTATTAGACCTTTCGTTTACGAAGGGACCTTAACTTCCAAACGATATCTAAATTTGATTAGCAATGATGTCTTAGACGCCCTAGATAATCAACCTTTGGCAGTATTTCAAGAAATATGGTGGCAGCAAGACGAAGCTCCTGCCCACAATGGAAGGGAAGTAGCTCAATTCCTTTACCATATATTTCCTAATAAATGGTTTTGCAAGATGCCCGCTAGGAGCCCAGATCTTAGTCCCCTAGATTACCTCCTTTGGGGATATCTTAAGAACCGTTTATTTAAAAATGCACCTCACGACCTTTAAGTACTACGACAAAATTTGATAAGGGATGTCGCTGCCATTCCTGCGAGAACAATTAATCGAGCTGTATTAAAAATACAAAGCAAAGCAAGAAAATGCATCGAGGCGGAAGGTTATCTCTTTGAACACTTATAATAGTGATTAAATTATGTTTATTTTTAATATGGGCATCAAGATAGTATTACAAATTGTTTATGTAAGCTGATTTGTTGTCTACCTTTTGTATCTTATGTCTAATATTCATGAAATTTTCGGTTAATAAGTAATTTCCTCTAAAAAGATTACGAATATGTAATAAGTTTATTCTTTTTTTTACCTTTTTACCTAAAAATGTAGTTCAGGGCCGTATTATGGTGAAATAAATATGTAATATTCTGGTGATGGAATTTTCTGTACGAAACGTTGGCAAATATCAAAGTGGCGATATATAATGTTTTAAGAGTGATAAAAGGATTTAATTAAATTGAGAAAAATATCAGGGCCGTATTTAAAAAAATTAAGTTGATGATGGTCGCCAGAAGCCGAAACGTCAGATTCAATATTTAATCATACTAAATTATAGAGCAGAAAAAGTGGCCATAAAAACGTGTTTTTTATTTTAAGTTGTCTTAACAAATATACCCAGGAAACAATAGAAACAAAAATTGAAAATTTCGGTTTTTTTCGAATATCTTCGGAAGTACTCGGAATTTTTTAAAACGCAAAACGGCATTTTTTGAGCATCAAATTGCGCAACTTTGCCTCCATTTAACCGATCCTGTATCTCTTACGGTTTCCGAAATCCCAATGATGAGCGTCGAATTCGAGCCACCCTGTACATACAATTTTCTAAAAAAATAATAAATGCACAGTTATGAAGAGAATAATTGTCTTTTAAAAAATAAGAAGGCTATGATTTTTTGTTGCAATATAATGACTGTGCTGCAAAAATTAAAATTAATAAGTTTAGATAAATAAAACATGTATAAAATGATATTTTGGAAAATTTTTATACGGTCGTGGAAAAACATATAGTTTTTAAGACCTGCATAATGTGTCTTTTTTACTCAAGGGATTGCCGATGTCAAACTTTTCTTTCGTTAAAAAGGTTTCTCTTTATGCACTTGATACATAAATTACTATTTTGATACAAAACCGTTTTAATTTGGTAAAAAAATGAATAAATGTGGCTGTCTATTCAGATCTAAGCATATCTTAAGCTGGCAAATAGTTTGCATACAAAAGTAAAAAAGTATGAGAACGTTAATTTATAAATGTGTGCCAGTGCCTTTGCCACATGAACAATTCAAAGATAAAGCATGCTTTTCGTGTGGTACATATAATCATAATCATAAATTAAATAAGCTTAAACCAGAAGTTTATTTATATAGCCAAACTGCAGTTTGTAGATAAGTAAACTTTTGGACGGAGTTTCATGAGGTTTGGAGTTAACTGTTTAAACAAAATACATACGATGTACACAAAATTTTGGTTTAGTTTGGGTAGCAAAGTAAATCCTTTAGGTTTTAATAAATGTGGTAAGTACTTCTCCTATGTTTATTTAAAATATATAATTTTTTTTTCCTAATGTGAAATTTTTAAAACCTAATATTCTTTTAGTAACTGTAAGTAAGAAAGTTACTGATGTTTTGGTTAATAGTTTTTCTATAGTCATATACATATAAGCTGCACATATCACAACGTCATGGTTAGGGTAGCATAATCCACCCCTGTCGTTTGCAGAAATAAAAGTAGTTGGATCCAAACTGCCAGTGCAACTTATACGTTGTTTTAGAATGAAAAATTTTATTGTAAAAATAAAGACATTTTAACAATTTAAGATTAATTCAGTGACCTATTTTTTCTTCTGTGTTACACTTTAGTAGTAAAAATTAAAAGGTACTCACCTGGTTTTAAGCGTGTCCTATTCAATGGTACATCCAAAATATCTCCTGTATTAGTATAAAATTTTGTACTGCGTTCTATATCGTCACTTTGAAAATGTAACTTATAAATCTACTAAGAACATAGACTACTTTATCTTTTTAAACAAAATACAATTAGAATCAATTATACCTTATAGAAAGTGTTGTTGGAATAAAATTCTTCCTACGAATAGCATGTATTCATTTGTTTTAAAAATCTATCTTTGAGGGAAAAGAAAAAACTGAAACCGTTGGGCCTTTACTGGCACTGGTACTCTTACAAAGAGGCACACAACAAGAGTACGGCATTTTCAAAAAACTTTATTATTTGGTAAAAACAGAAATTTATCATAAATTTAGTATATAACCTGTTGCCTTTTGAGTGTAAAAATCGCAAAGAAAATCACAAAAAACACTAAACACTATAATAAGAGGGTCCTTTTAGTTCACTAGGCCAATAAAAAGTTAATAACATAATGTTTTAATTAGAAAAAAACTGGTGTAAACGGATGTAAACAACCACTTGTTGATACACCACTACACAAAAATCACAAGAAAAAAGGTAAATAAAACATACACTGCACTAACAGTTGCAAAAATCAATTTTAAACGTCCTTTATGTCCACTTAAAACAATTAAAAGGTAAAAACAACCGTTGAAAACGAAAAAAACTGACAAAAACACTATACTTGTCTACTGTATCAGAAAACAAGAGACGCCGCCATTTTTCATCGTCGGATGACAGTTGATTGGCTTTTCGTGAAGTCGGTGTTGGTTGAACTTGGTGAAGGTCATTTAGAAGGCGTGATTTTTAAAAGGTAAAAATTAAATTAGCAAAATTATTATAAGTTATCAAAAATCCCAAAGAGTTAGTTGAAATTTAGTATAATAATAAGTGTGTTGGGTTAATTAAAAAAATGTTTAATTCAAATATAAAAATGGGCAGTGGCGGTGGGTGCATATAGGAGAACAGGGGAGGCTAAAGTTATGAAGACTATATAAACACAGAAAAGGCCGGTAATTTTGTAGGGTACTGTACCTATTTAAAGTAAAATACGAAACATTTGCATAAATGCAAACAAAAATTGTGTATTGCCGCATTTATGTTTAAATTTATGGGGAGGCTAAGACTCCTTTGCCTCCTCTGATGAGCCGCCAGCGAAAACGGGGAGCCTATTATGGGGAACCCTGTATTTATGCATCAATTTTATATCTTAAAGTTTAAGCTTAATACATTGCTCCGTTAAAAAATTAAAAGGAGGGGTACATTAAAGAACTGCACTGTATAATCATCGTGAAGCAGTAATTTATTGCATAAATTATAAAATTAACCTTAGAAAGTCCACGGCTGTCTATACTAATTCTCATTTAATAATCGTACGCCTGGCATAAAGCAACATGCACTTCGTCTTAAGAGGAATATGCAAATTATTCTAGTTAAAATTTGCCATAAGGTAAAATATTAAACATGTAATAAATCTAGTTTATAGAACGTCAAGCAGGTTATATAACTTCAAAAATTTTCTTAACAGGTAAATTAATCTAGTGTCAAAAAATAGAATATAGAAATAAGAAATTAGTTATTTAAGGATTCCATATTAATAAAATAGGCATTGGCTAAACGACCGCCGGCGGTTTTGCTCTATTATAAGAAGAAAACCACCATCCGGAGGTTTTAACCATTACCGTACTGTAACATTTAAATATTTTTAAAACCGCTAAAGCTACATTTATCAAATTAGGTATAGTTAGACCCATATTTATTTTATTCTAAAAGCGATGCCGCCAAGTACACAAAAATGATAAAGCAAATAAACCCTTTTGTGAACAATGATTTATTGCAGCAAAAAATATTCAACCCGACGACTACGCTACGCGTTACAGGTTTTATGGTACGCCAGAGACGACATAAGAGGATGTTTTTTAAGTACGTGTTTTCGCAATGTTTTTTTATTTATCTAAAAAATATGATGTAATCAGGCTCTGTCAGAGGCTATGTGCTTTCGAAAAGGTTTGTTTACTTTATCATTTTTGGTGTTCTTGGCGGCATCGCTTTCAGAATGAAATAAATATGGTCTTAACTATATCTAAGGTGTGCTGGCCATGTGGAATTAAATAGTGATATCGGCACTGTAGCCAAATTTTCCAGTTTTGTGCTAAACGATCTTTTTAAATTTTTTAACGGAATGCCCCATTTATATTTATTGCACTAAATTGGGCTAATAAAGTTTGGTACATTTTTAAATATTCAAAATTTTGTCTCTATTACTTGCCAAGATATGATACACCACAATTTTAGCAAAAAGTAATTTAGTGCCTCAATACCTTTAAAACCGCTACAGCTGTGTTTACAAAATTTGGTATTTAGGGATTTTTGGGCATGACTAATTGATCAGCGATATCGTCGCATAGAAAAAAAAGTTTTTACATATTTATTTTTTTGGGGACAACATAAACCAAATTCTAGACAAGAAATGTCATATTAATGTCAAACTGACAACTGGGCTCCTTTTTAAAAGAAAGCCTAAATGGAAAGGAGGGTCTTGTGACACATTATTTCAAAGCTCCTGACAAGTTCTTTTAACCCCAGAATATAAAGTGAATACCTTTACCTCCCAAAAAATGGCGGTACTTTTAAAATTACCCGAATACCTGATTTGGATGGCCATGTCTTTAAAACTAATAAGGGTAAATATACCCTATGTGGTATTTTTTAAAGGTCTTTTAGATATCTTTTTAATGATGATATAATATACAGGGTGCGTCATTAAAAAAAAATCAATACTTCTTATTCTACTCTTTATAGTATTACCAATATTACTAATAAATAAATCTTTAAAGAGGCTTTAAGAAAATACCACATTAAGTGTATCTAACTTTATTAGATTCGGAAATACGGCCATCTAAATGAGGTGTTTGGGTAATATTCAAAGTACCGCCATTTTGTAGTAGGTAAATATATTGACTTTATATTCTGGAGTTATAAAGTACTCGTCAGGAGCTTTAAAATAATCTGCCCCAAGACCCACCTTTCCATTTAATTTTTTTAAATATGGCACCCAGCTCTCAGTTTGATATTTATTACTATTATTTCCTGTCTAAAATTTTTGCTTATATTGTCTCACTACAGTCCTTTAATTTTCATTTATCAAACCACTAGTGCTAAATTTATTTTCGAGAAAAAATTTCCCGGAAAAATTTAAGCACGTGTGGTATTCGGTAAAAAAATTCACACCAAGTTTGTGTTAAATAATATTCTTTAAAAAAATATTTGTAACTTTAAAATTTTACTATAAAATTAATATTCTCCATTTTACCAATTGTAGTTGCAAATATATATAATTTTAGAGTTTATCATTGTTTATTTTTTTATATTATATTTACCTTATATTAGTACAGTTGGTAAAAATAGTTTAGGTATTTTAATTTTTTTAGACCCATACCTTGGCTTTTGTTTGCCCTTCACTTATGTCTAGTACTTCAGTCTTATGATATTATTTTACTAACTGTAGTTGTATAAAATTGTCATTTAGGATCTTAAAACCTTACATTATTTTATATTATGTTATGTCTGAAATACTACAACTGGTACAAAATAACATTTTCTTCAATTATGTATGTGAATGACAGACATGACGTTAAAACAAATTCAATGAATATATCAAAAAATTTCCACTATAATTCGCTCCAGGGTACCCCAGACAGGAGAAAAAAATTTCCGATAAATACTTGTGTTGTCATGGTAATGCAACCAACACTACACATTTGATTAGTCAAAAGACAGTGGTGTGGAATTTTCATAAAAAATACTATACAATTCAAAAGTTAGGAGGGGCTTCTGAATTTAGACAAGCTCTGTATAATTAATTTTTTAACAAGTACAATTCCCAACAAAATAATCGCACATGCTCTATTTTTTTATGGGCTCTAATTCAAAAATACTTAAATTTAAATAGCTATATCTGTCTTAATAATTAAGTTATTAAGACAATTAAAAAACAAAAATGTAGGGAAAAGGCAAAGCTTTAACTTTGGCAAAAAAATCCTCATCAAACACTCATTCTTTGCTTATGAGTGGCCAGGTTTTGCAGAGCGGGGACACATTTAACCTTGTGGGCGTCACATTTGAGAATAACCTTAACTGGCATAAACACATTGTATCTATAGCCACCGCGGCTTCAAAAAGCTTGGATTTCTTTTCCGAGCCAAAAGTATTTTTCTCCTTCCAATTTATACACTTAGTATGTGTCCCAAATTCGACCCTCTCTGGAATATTGTTCTCATGTCTGGAGAATGACATCCCCTACAACCCTCAGCATTCTTGATGCCATTCAAAGAAGGGCTGTTCGTCTTATTAATGATCCTTTACTTACCCAAAGACTTCCTTCTCTTGCCCATCGTCGAGCTGTGGGAGATCTATCGCTCTTCTATAGATACTTTTACGGCTTCTGCTCCAACGAATTATCCAGTATAGTCCCTCCTCTTGCAGCCCCCAATAGAGAAACTCGTGATGCCGCGCGTATGCATTCCTATACAGTTCAATTGGACAGGCCCCGAACTTCCCATTTTGTTCGTTCTTTTATCCCTAGAGTTTCTAGACTATGGAAGCTGCTGCCAGCAGAGGTCTTTCCTTCCCCCAAATCTTTAAGTTTTTAAGTCCCGTGTTAACAAACTTCCTCTTACCCTGCTTAAGACACCCACGGTACGTTAGTATTTAGGCTTTTCAGCCTTCGTGGTTATTTACTGTTAACAATACATTCTACATGGTGATTTAAAGTTTTTGAAAAAAAAGTATTAAAGCATTCTGTAAGTAACGAGTAGATAGTAAATTATTTAGCATTGCATTAACCAATATGGATTCTGTGAAGCTGTTGTACTGAATTATGCATGGTATTAAAGAAACGGCGTTCTAGGCGGTAATTAATTTGGTTAGCATAATTTACCTAAAACCGGCTTATCAAAGTCTAGACGTAACTGTACTTATCAGGACTAATGAATTATTGGATATAAAGTCATTGATTTAAGAAAATTAAACAATGGACAAGGCAATTTAATATGGTAATATATTGTTTTTACTAAAATTAACAAAATTATTTATAAAGAATCTATTGAGTAGTCCGTTACTTTGTGACAATACATTTTTACGTAGAATGTAATAAAAACACAAATTTTACTTTGTTATTTTGTCACATATTTTATATTGCTTTTTGCGAAAATTATTTATGTTAAAAATAAATGATTTTACGTGTTTCTGATTATTCTATAATTTTTTAAAATCTTTGTGCAACCCAAAGGTTTAAAAAATTAGAAAAAAAAATATATATTTTCCATCTTTAAACATCTAAAAACCTACTCTTAAGGTTTTTGTACCAATTGTAGTATGCAAACAGTTTAACAAATGATATTTGAATGTATTTTTGGTTTTCCAAAAAAGAAAAACACAAAAACTAAAAATTTGTCATTAACGTGTCGTCATAATAATATTTCTTTCTTTTTTTTAAATGATTGGAAGAAGAATTATTACAAAATCGGAAATAGAAATTTATGTAACAAGTGCACAAAGTGATACTTTTTTGCGAATAGGAAGGCAATCCCATGAGTAAAAAAAAACTTAATGCAAAGGAAACCCAAAAATTTAAAAGTGTACAGACATTTATAATAAACGTATATTTTTCAATGCTGCACAATTTTTTTCGTTAAAACTTTAATTTTTAAATGATGGAAGAAGAAAAAAATTAAATAGGGTAAATCATAAGGTATTCCAAATTATTAAAAAAAAACAATTAAAATCCATATTTAGTTATCTGCACATTCGTATCTATAAATACGCCTAATATTCACATTTTATTTATTAATCTTTAGCCAATAACAAAACATTTATTTATTATTAATAGTTCTAGTTAGTATATAATAATATATTATATATATTATATATATATATATATATATATATATATATATATATATATATATATATATATATATATATATATATATATATATATATATATATATATATTACTGTGTATATATCACACCAGTGTGCAAAGGGCCTTTTTCAAAACTTGTTACACAATATGCGTAAGTGCCTTGCTTTTCATTATAAGTAATTTTTGTCTTTAGAATTTACGTTCTTCCTTTTATTCAAAATAATAAATTATCTTTCTAACCAAAAGTATTTTACTAATTTTTATTTTATTATCAGTCATTATCCTTAGAAATAACTAATTATATGCGTATAAGTTAAAATTTACCCTGTATATAAATTATTTTCTGTACAAAAAGCCAGCAGCATATGCTTTTAAATTTAAAACTTGACTTCAACTTCTGATGTTAATGCAACATACTGCAAACTTAGTCTGAGATTAAGTATTTACTGTAGTTTCTGTTCAAGTTATGAAAATGGTAATAAATATTGCATAAAAGGAGTAAAGGTTTCGAAATAAAATTATTTACGAAATTTTATGTCAAATACTTAATAAAAAAGCTTGCTTTGGTACTGATATATTCGCAATTTTGAACCTTGTTTACAAATAGACTAGGCCGAATGGGCGCCAATGTATCAAAAATATAGAATTATATTCAGAATAAAATCCTGATTACAACGGTTCATGATGCCAGATCGGATTTATTTTGACAGTTCTTTTTACAAAAGCAAGCTTTTAAATTCATATAGTATGCTATGCCGCCGTTCATTTGTTTTCCCAGTAGGCAACATAACGCTAAAAAAACCCTACTAAAAAATGGCCGAGACGTTTGAAAGTGATTCTTTGCAATTATGGAGGGTAGAGGAGACAAATACCATCTTTTATGGCGAACAAGTGTCCATGGGAAGGAGGCAAATTAAGGTGGCGCCACAGTAGCAAGTGGAAAGATTTTTTAGTATTTCTTTCCTTTTTTATTTTGTATCTATCTGTCCTTTTCTCTTGTCACTTTAATAATTTATGCTCATTGGTTAAAACCTTTTTCCTGACTACTGTGGCGCTACCTTAAGTTGCTGCTTTTTGATGTACACTTTTTATTACGTTTAGATGGTACTCCCTCTCTTTTAGCCTCTATATATCCAATGTATTAAAAAAAATGTAAAATAAATAACAAAGCTGCATTATAAAGGGTGATTACGAAATATTTTGTTACTATTTTGTGTACAAATCAAGAATTGTGTGCCAAAAGAAGGAGAGAATATAGTGGAAATGACGTTAGTACAATTTCACACTTTGATAATGATGAAGACGAAACGTTTTTGTCAAAAATTCTTTCAGATTTAGGATCAGCGCCCCAAAAAATCCAGTATACCAAATTTGGTCAAAATTTGAGTTGACACCACTTTCGAGATAATAACTGAAAAAATATAAATTGTAACACATGCATAAAGTGTCTTTTTTTTAACACGCTTTTATTAGCTTGGGTTGTAACTATCTATCTATCTATCTATCTATGTAACGGAATTTTTGAGCCTGATTTTTACCAACTTCCAGCGATTCAATTTCTTTGAAACTTTGCACACGTATCGAGGACCGATGACAATGCAATAATTTAAAAACAGTATCCCGTTATCCTGATTAGGGCCGCCAGGATAAATAAATTCCTTTACAGATCCTCTGTGTCTCTTGACAAAATGGCGAAGGAATTTTTTAGTGAATAAACTGGAGCATTTATTTTTAAAAAACTAATTGATATATCGTACTAAAAAATGAAAAATAAATAATAGTTTAAAAAAACTAAAAAACACGCTTTTATATGCAACCGAACTAAAAATTAGAAAATGATTTTTCAATACAAAGAGTTTGTCACTTCAGAATAAAAGCGTGGGGTGCTTAATATATTAAATGTTATAATTATTCTATTTGCAAATATCTATGAGGGAAAAGTTATGAAAAAATAGTAAAATGCACCCCACGCTTTTTACTCTGAAGTAACAAACTCTTTGTAATGAAAAATTATTTTCTAATTTTTAGTTCGGTTGCATATAAAAGCGTGTTTTTAAGTTTTTAAACTATTATTTATTACTCATCAATTACCGCACCCACCTGACAGGATGACTCTGGCTGTCAAACTTGCCATTCGTAAAAAAAGTATCACTTTAAACACTTGTTACATAAATTAGATATTATTACCGCAATCATGAAATGCTTTAAAGAAAGGTTGATATTCTTATTGTATATGGTTCGTATTGGGTATACGTATCTTTTGGTTACCCATCCTCTTAGACATTCTGCTATTATTAAAATTTATGTTCTCCATCTTACTATCTGCCTAAGGAGAACAAATTACATTATTTGTTGTGGGATAAGCAACATGTGTTTACAAACATGAAACATGATGAGATTAAACTTCGGATAGGGAGAATGCGAGACAGGGAAGATGTATTTAATTTAGGGTTTCTGACTATATTTAAGAAACACACAATGAAATATACTTAGCAACAAAAAACACCTGTAAACGTTATTTTTATACGAAATTTATACGCAGATATTAATTAATTTTGTATGATAAAAAATGTTTATAAAATTGCGTGTTTAAATTATTTTCTTAATCCTAAACATCTTTTCTTTATAACACCTATTAATCTTGTAAAAAATACAGGTTAGTATAGAAGGAACAGTTTAAAAATGTAAAGTCGGTGCTCTTTGATAAGAAAAAAAAATCACAAAAAGTTTACAGCAAATAAATCGGCATGCTTGTCTTCGCGGCCGCCTTTGCTATATTTCTTTTATGATATGCCGGTTGATGCAGCTGGTCATCGCACTATGGGATAGAAATTATTTTTTTAGTCAAAATTCTGAAACTTACCAACCTAACTTAAAATGAGGTGCTTTTTACTGGAAAAATATTATAAATTATTACATATGCTTTTGGGAACCTAAAACTTATTATATGTTATTATAAATTTACACCCCCTTAACATTATTATTTTTTATTGTACAAAATAAACTAAAATGTCAGCTTGTTTGGTTAATTCGGTAGTATTCTAATCAGTAATCCGATGATTATTATCTCATATGATGTACAGGGTACGACAATAAGTATGATTTTTTAAACGGAATACCCTGAATATTATATCACCACCAAAAAATCTTTTAAAATGCTTTAAAAAATACTACATTTAATGTATCTATCTCAATTAGTTTCGGAAATATGACCATCCAAATCTGAAAAATAATTTTAAATTATTCTTAGAAGCGTAATAGAGATACATCTTCTCAACTTTTTTAATTTTTTAACGTATAAAATAAATAAAAACACTGTTTTGTTGGGTAGATTCTGTAGAATCCATATCTTTCATCAGAATGCTTTATCTTTTAGGATATACAGTGTAGGACAAAACATATTAAATTTTAAAATGGAAAACCTTGTAAATTATAAAAATTCTTGTATCTGTCCTTACACTCAAAAGTAGCAAAAAGTAGGAAGGCAATTGTAAGTACAAAAACTGATAAAGAAAAAGGTAAAAAAATCTTTGACAAAAGTAGCGAGACTTCGCGAGACTGTATCGAAAACACAACAATAGCTCTTATTATTTAAACTCGTTTACTTTTTTTAGTAAACAATGCTAATAAACCAAGTAGATTAAATGTTGTATATTTTTGTTTACTTATAATACATTTTTAAGTTTATTATTACCCCAATAGAAGTCATATCCTTTATAATTTTGCGTACATGTAGTTTGAAGTATCTACTTTGAAATACACAGCATGAGCCATTAAAATTTCAAAGTTGCTTTTTGGCCAAAATAATGGATTTCCATCCCATAGTGTTTCGGCGCGTCGATGTAAAGGATAGCGGCGCCTTTGTATAAAATAGTCCGGTTGCAGGCGGCCTTTTTTATGTTTTTTGTATTATTTTCAAAGGGTACCGAATTTGCGCTTTTAAAATGTTCTTACTATACTTTACTTTTATTTAATAATCATATTTTTACCTTATTGATGACAACTTAAGTTGGCCTCATATGGCAAACATTTTAATTATTAATTTTACGAAAAAAAGGTATTTTTATAAAAAGTTCTGCATGGTCTAAAACATAAAAGACAATTATTAGATATTATTTTTTTGCAGTGATATACGACGTATGTCAAAAATATAAATTTTGCTCAAGAAAAAAGTATCTTTATTTTTTAAAATATCAAACATTTTTATAAAGAAAAGATGTTAAAAATTAAAAATAACATTTAAATATGCAAACTTCTTTATTTTTAGATTTTTTTTTTAAATTTTTTTTTATTTTATGCGATAACGATAAATACTTATTTTAAAATGTAAAATGTAAAGAAAGCTTAAAAACAGTCAATACAGCAAAAAGTCACAGAAACGGTCGTTATTGCAAAAAAATATATATATTTTTAATTATTATCCAATTTGAATATTTATAAGCTATTTTTAATTCTAAACATCTTTTCTTTATAAAAGTCTTTGGTATAAGAAATACAGGGACTTTCCTTCTAAACAAAATTAATATTTTAAAATAACATTTTTTGCACAGTTTTATTTAAGTAACTTATTTAAAATAAAAATAATTTTTTCATACCTACGAAAACAAAAAAATTACAAAGATTTATTTAAAAAAATATACAGCATGTTTAAAATTCAAGGAGCACCATTAGGATCTCAGAAACGGTAAGAGATACAGGGTTGGTTAAGTTGGAGCAAAGTTGAGAAATTTTATGCTTAACAATATTTTGTTTCAAAAATTTAAATGTGCCGAAATTTTGCGCATTAGTTTTTATTGTTTTCTAAGGTAATTTAAAGAGATATTCTAACACAAATTACACATTATTGTTGCCATTTTTTTCTGCTTTATAAAATAATCCCATTAAATTTAAGATTCCAAGTTTTGTTTTTGAGCCACCATCATCAAATTTGGTTTTCTTTAAATAGGCAAAATATGCCGATTGATATGCAATGATTCAAACCGAAAAACCAATATTTACCATTTTGCTATTAAACATTTCCATTTTAAACGATTGTGAACATTTTTATTTGAAGTTAGGTATGAAAGTATGCATTCATTTTTTTATCACTACTTATAATTATTTTTTTTATTCGTTTATACATTTATAATTTGTTTAACAAGCTATAAAAAATAATGTAATTTATTTACATTTACTTAGACCTTAGACCCTACAATAGGGCCGGGAAAACCCATGCATTGAAGCCGCTCGGCTTATTGTGTATTTTACGTCTGGGTGATGTCAGCCAGACGGGACCTACAGCCTAAGCTGGGTTTCGAACCATGATCTTATGAGACCTCGTCCCCACCCAGGGGGCACTACTGAACCTACCAACTGAGTGGGGTCCGCATGTCTACGGTTGCGCAGGACACGGCAAAGGGTGTTTCGGCGCCTTAGTCTTTGCTGGCTGTTAGCGGCGATATCTTGCACTTTCTTCGTCTGTTGTTGAGCTAACCATAAAATTTCTTTTAAATGGAACAACCTGTATATTTTATTACCAATTAAAAGATTTCCTTAAAAGCCGTAAAAATACTACATAATATAACTATTTTTAATAGTTTCGGAAATATGGCCATCACCATAGATTTTTTAACAAAACACCCTGTATAGTTTTGAAAATATGACCATCAATTAAAAAAAAATAAATATACGCATTAGGATTTGGAAGCTTATATTTTCAAAACTGTTAGAGTAAATTATTTTAAATTTGGTAAATTTTTAAGGTATTAAAAATGCTTTTTTAATGGTAACAAAATATACAGGGTGTTTTATTTTTTAAATGCAATTTTATTATCGCATTCCTGAAGATGGCTATATTTCCGAAACTATAACAAATTAAATATATCAAATGTTGTATTTTTTACGGCTTTTACCAATAAATTTTAAAAATTAAAATCGAGATTGCGCAATCAGATTGTTCTATCTCTTTTAGTTTTCGCTGTACCCTGCAAGATTAACGAAAACGCGCCACCCTGTACAATTTAAACAACCCTGTATTTTCTACCGTCTCCGAGATCCACACAGGGGCTGATCCAGAAGGAAGCACAGGGGGCGCGCGACCCTAGTGATTCCTACAGAACACATGGTAGTGGCCAGTTTGATCCTGGAACTTTAAAAAACATGAAATTGTACAGCTGTTTTTTAAACACTTGTTTACTTTTTTGCTAATTCTTAGATAAGTTTGATACGGCTTTTTGTTTGTAGGTTTGTGTACTATGAAGTTTTTTTTGCGCCCCTCCTGACATGAGTCTCTGTATCCGCTCCTGGATGCTAATGGTAGGGGAAAGTGGGGAGGCTTCATACAGTTTTTATATTTTGCTTTGTGGAATGCCGTGTTTTAGGTATATCTCTTTTAATTTATGACACACTAGTAGCTTAACTATTTTATATTGTAGTAGAACCTTAATATTATTGAAAATCTACATGCGCGAGTTTCCATAAGACTGTTGTTGTATGAATGTACCCCATTGGTGGGGTACATTCATACAACCGAAGGGGCACATTTAACATCACTATTAATTCGTCATAATTATTGTTTATATTGTTTTATACCATATTTTATATTAAAAACACAAATACATTTTTTTTACATATAAAACAAATAGTAAAATTCAAAATTGAAAAACAGGTTTTATCCAACTCTGTTAATACCTATTTTAACATCGCAATAGTTTCGTGATATGAACATAAGTAACGAATAGTAAACAGAGTGTCATTAAACGGTCTTTACGTTACATGTATGGTTATCTACCAAAGACACATTTTTTGTTTTAGTCAGTTATATTTATTAAAAGTAACAATATCAAAATGTAAAAAAATATTGCTTATACATTATTAATTATATTAAATTAAAAACTCTAGTTAACACAAAGATACCTTAACTTACAAAACCTAAAATTAATATGCCTATGTTATAAACAGAATATCACCTAAGATCTATAGTAATATCATCACTATGTCTGATAAATGAACTGATCCTTGACATTCAAAGACACAAAGTTCATAAATCACCCTGTTTTTTTTTCCATAAAAATGAAACTTAAACTACTTTATATAATATTTACAACTATAATCGTCGGTGTAACCAAAAATAGTAGTTAAAAAATATTCATAAAGGGCCAGGGATACAATTATACAGTATGAATGTGCCCCATATACTTGTGTATGAATCTGCCCCATCACATGCTAATTAATAAAAAAATTGGAAATAGAAAAACCGTATTTATCTATATTAATTTACACACATTAAATTAGTGCCTTTATGTTATAAGAAGGATTAAATAGCAATAATTAATCCAAAAATAGTAACTGGCCATAAAATATGTCCAAAGTTACGTTATGAAATTACTTACGCGAGGCAAAAACACGTTCCGTGTTGTGCACTCGATCTTACCGCACCGAAAATTCTGAAACTTCACTAGTCTGTAAACACACATAAAAACTGTGCACACCCACTTACGTTACTATTTTACTTCGTGTCTAACTTCAGATAAACTCAATGTATGTAGGTGCCCCTTGTATGAATCCACCCCACTTTCCCCTACCCTTTGAATTTATAACAGCCGGTATAATAAAATAACAATATTTGTAGGATTTGGTAAAACATCGTTTAAAAAAATATATTTAACATGCCGTTATTCAGGTTCGTTGTACTCATTGTAAATATTAGAGCAAAAAGTCCCAATTAGCTAAAGCGAGATTGCATGCCGCAAAGTTAGGGTTAGTACAAGCGCGTCCAATTACTCGAGGCTATTTAAAAGATACAGAGCTACCTAGTCTAAATAACACCATATTTTTTTATTACTAAAATAAATGGTAAAATGCTTTTAACCATATTACATGTTTTATACTTTATGTTATTATTTTTAATTAAAAAAAAAAAAACACATTTCTTTTATTAATATAACTAAAATTTAAAAACGTGTCGGTTCCTGTTTTCATATGAATCGTAAATATTAAATGTTTATTAGGAATTGGAATAATTGAAGACCTCGATGCAAAAACAAGGTAAGTCTCTGGTTTTTATATGATTCGTAAATAATAAATGTTTATTAAAAATTAGAATACCTGAAGACCTCGATGCAAAAACAAGGTAAGTCAAATTTTTATCAAATTTGCTTTTTCAAATATTCTAAGTACCTATTTATATCATTGCGTATCGTTTTTGCCAAAATAAGGTAAGTACAACGCATTTTATGTGAAGTAGCATTGGATTTTACTTGCCAAGTGAAGTATTCGTAGCATAAATCAGGCAAGTTCAGATGTGGATCCCCCACCCACCTTAGTGGTACTTGGAGAAATTTTGAACTAACCCTCCCTTCCTATTTTCAATCACTTGTATTTTTGGTACAAAATATATAATTATTATTATTATTTTTATTATTTACAATAATATCTTTAAATAAAAGTAAGTTTATTCTAATTTTATTTTAGAAAATTATTAACCGTTATAAAAATATTCAGATGGGCATTAAAATTGCAAGCTTTTAAACAAAAAATATATACACTTCATTTTTTTCCTACACCCCTGCCCCCTAGTGACGTTTGGTGATTTTTTTCGAACCCCTCGCCCCCTGTTTAAGCCTCACGTGATTAATGGATAACCCCATAGGTGGGGACTTGTCTGGAACCAAATGTGTGGTCATTTGGTTCTAGCGTCAAGTGACGTTATGGGCAATTTTTTTCTTGTTCTTTACAGTATTTTGCACCCCTTCAAAAGTTATTCTGCCGGCGCCCATGATTTCAATACAATGCTCGGGGCAAAAACTAGGTTAGTCCAAATTTTCACCAAAAAAATTAAAAGTGTGGGTTCATGTTTTTCCGTTAATAATCACGTTTTTTATTACCTTCTCTATATCCTATAATGTAGCTTAATTGGGCTAAAAGCTCATTTTAAGATTGCCTTATTTAGGATGTTTAATTAGCCTTTGTTTTAAGGCAAAATACCTTCTAACTAGCTCAATGTCAGTCGGGGCACGTGGGTCGTGGATTGAGTAACCTAAACATTCCTTTAACTCTTGTATCAGTATCAGAAATTATTAAATAGGTAATTTGTTAGCCCTCCTATTATAGTTCACCACAAAAAAAAGGTACTTATATATGGGCGCCACCTAAAGCTATAAATAGTGTTTGTAAACTACAGAAGGATAGTTCCTCTAGGTAAACTAAAACAAAACAAACAGATTCCAACACAAAATAAAAAAGACAACGTATAAAATATGCGTGTTCTTTATTTAAGAGCAATTTAATCTTGATTTAAAAAGATGGGTGTTAATCAGCAAAAAAAACATATAAAGTCTAGCGCTTAACGTTTGCAAACATTATTACACCGCTTTAACAAATATAACCAATTCAAAATTAAAAATTTAAGTATCTAAATTAATGTTACTTAACTAGTTTGATTATGTTCACGATGCAATATGTTGTTTAGGTGTATCAATATTAAATGGTGTACTTTAAAGACTTTAAATATGTAATCGACTTATCTGAAATCCTCTATAAAAGATCCACTAGGTGTTGGAGTGGGATTCTCACACTGGTTGTAGGCTGGGGCCTACACTTGGGATTCAGGCAAGTGGCATTTGCTGGTCATAGATCATAAGGAGGAGTCAACTCGTGTGGTAGGTTATGGCATGCCTCACAATAAGCAGGCAACTTAAATCCGGCTTCCTTTCCAAATGTTAACGAAGGAAGCGAAGGAAATAGGTAGAGAAAATAGAAGATAGAAAAATAGAAAGATGAAAGGATGAAAAGGAAGAATGAAATGAAACCGGGCTTATCTAAAAGAAGATCAAATTATTAAAACTAATTCAAAGACAACGTGTTTTTGAGGTTAGGTTTCGACATTACAAGAAAAAGATGAATTATGCAAAAATACTAACGCAAAATATAAGTATAGAAAAAGACATACCTTTTAGGCTAAAGATGGACAAGGATTCGTGATTTTTAACAGAGATAATTCAAAATTAATATCAAATCACAAAATTGCCTTCTAATTCGTAGCTCGGTCTGTCAGAAAGTGTAATTTGAAATCTGTAAATGTCCGACCAAAAATTTGACACTTTGTCGAACCACTTCGGCGGGTAAAACTCTGAAAGGTCCTCGAAATCTGACGGTTACCACAGGCCAAAGATTTAAAGATACATGTGAAATGTCGCTGCTTCCCTCAAAACCATGGACTCAAGAAAGGTTCATATACCACAAGAAAAATTAACCGGTCACAAAAATCTCATTTGTAAAGGTTAACACTGATAGCTAGCGAAGCCTCTAGTAGATATATGCTTGAAGAATAAAAATCAGGCTACCTTTTACAGAGTATCGTCCCTCTAATGAAACGCTTGTCGTGCTCACGGGAGGTTCTAGGCCACAGGAACCCTTTAGCTTAGTTTGCGATAATTGACTCACTGTGCACTAGACGGCGCTAGGGGTACCAAATAAAATAAATAATATGCTAGGAAAGTCGTTGAAATTAAATTCGCAAACTGCACTGTTACAATCCCAAAATTAAATGGTTTATTTATTTTCCACATTTTAAAAACAAAATATTCAGTTTTTTTAATTTCCCAAAACCTTCTATAATATGACTTACCTGGTTTTTGCACCAAGGTCTTCAATTTTTAAACATTGCAGTTTTATTAATAATTTAAATATTTTTCCTACGAGCGTGCGGAAAAGTCACCCCGAACCGCCTAAAAGTTAAGGATGTGTTGCAACCTATTCCCAGTATAAATATAAACTAAACTTGACTTTAGGGCTAAATTAACTTCCTATTTCAACAAATAACGTATGTCCTAAAAGTTTTGGCACAAAACTCATTGTCTTTAATTTTAACAAAAACAAAATAAAATCAAGTTGCCTTTGAAAACAAAAGTTTATTTACTTTATTTACTGTCAGTTGAGATTTATTTATTTTGAAGTTTTCGCTTTAAGATGTCGTATAAATTAGAAATAAGAAAAAGTATCCACAAGTTAGTTGGGTGGATACCAAAAGCTGAAATCTGTCGAATATTCCAGAATGAAAACATTTCACGCAGAACCATTTATAGAACAATAGCGGAGTGCGAGCAGGGAATACCATGTCTGAATCCCCCAAAAGTGGAAGACCACGTGCACTTACTGCACAGAGGTCAGAGAGATTGGTGAGAAGAGAAAAAACCAGATTGGAATGTCAACGAGGAGACTGGCTAGGCAATACAGATCTTCTAAGAGTACGATATCGTTGGAATTGAGGAGGAATGGTCTTAAATATCGAAAGATACGTAAGTGCCCCAAATAACAATAAATTCCTTCATTAAAAAAAAACCGATAAATATTGTGTGCCAAAACTTTTAGGACATACGTTACGACAGCCAAATTTTAGTAAAATCGAATAAGGCATATTTAGGATAATATTATATACCCGATTTTCTTTTTAAAGTTCGACACCCTGTATCTTAGAAACAAAGCATTTCCTGACCTATGTTTATGTAAACCTTTTTTTCTAAAAATGGTTTAGAAATACTGTATAATAAATGTATAATAATGCAAAATATAAAAGATGTGGTTGGCTTTTTTATATTTGGCCAGGTGTATTTTTCGTATTTTTTCTTAAAAAAGTAACGACGACTAGGTAAAAACATTACACCTTTAAGTCGCCTGATATTGGAAACTAATTTCGTTATAAATAATTGACAAAAAAATCTACGGCAAGGACTTATAAGAACGAACCCGTCTAGAAAGAAATTGTATTGAAAATTAATAATTTTTTTCTCTTTAAATTAATTTAATTTTAATTCATTAAAAATAACCAGAGCCTGTTAAAAAGAAATCTTATTTCAAAGTAATTTTTTTATTTTAACTTAATTTAATAAAAATATTAAATAGGTAAAGTTTCTTTTGCTATGAAAAATTCTAAATATAGGAAAACTGTTGCTTTTATTGAAAAAGTTTAAGTGGTTTACGAACGGAATGACTTAAGTTTATCTAAGAACTTTTAACAAAAAATGAGGTTAATATATAAAATGCATACAAAGTAACTTTTTGCTAAATTACTTTAAACATGTCATTTTTCTAGAATATAGTAAGTAGTTCAAAATAGTGTAATATTCTTTTATGTCTAGTAATTTAGGAAAATGAAGATAAAAAACGACTAGTTTTCTAAGCTTATGATGTTAAGGAAAAATGGAAATAAATATAAATATCTTAAATAGTAAATAAAATTAATATATAATTATCCCGCAATATAAATATATTTTTTGACAATAATATAAATAAGGATATGTTTGAATATTATTTACTAACATGAAACATTAGAACCAATTAAATGTTTATAGTCCTATTCACATCGACCAAAAAGGGTTCTGAATTTATTTATCTTACGCGGGTGCTCTGGCGATAGGATTACCAGAGACAGGATTATACTTGGAATATTGTTCTCATATCTGGGTCATGGCGTCCCCCACAACCCTAAGCATTCTTGATTCTACTTAAAGAAGAGTTATTCGTCTCATTAATGATCCTTCACTTACAGAAAGGCTTCCCTCTCTTGCCCATCGTCGGCTGTGGGGGATTTATCGCTTTTTATAGGTACTTCCATGGCTTCTGCTCTGAAGAATTGTCCAGTATAGTTCCTTTACTCACGGTTCCCAACAGAGAAACTCGTGGTTCCGCGCGTATGCATCCCTATACGGCCCAACTGGACAGGCCCCGAATTTATCACTTTGTTCGTTCTTTTATCCTTAAAGTTTCTAGATTGTGGAACCTGCTGCCCGCGGAGGTCTTTCCTTCCCCCAAATCTTCAAGTATTTAAGTCCCGTGTCAATAAACTCCCGCTTATCTCGCTTAAGATACCTACGGTGCGTTAGTATTTAGGCTTTAGCCTTCGTGGTTTGTCCAAAGATAAAAAAAATTACTCGTTTATGATTCAGTAGCATTGGTTATCGTGTATATTATCAATACATTTTAAATATTTTTTTAACCCAGGAGGTGGCCCGGAGGGGGAATTCCCTTCAAAACAAGAAAAATATAAATAATCATCAAGATATGCATGAGTAACCAAGGTTTTTTTTACCTTAAGACTTTTTTTGCTCTCTAACTTTTAACTAAGAATTTTATTTTAAGTCACTTAAGTAATTATCCCCTTCCCCCCGCCGGTAAAAAATGTACAAATTTAACACTGGAATTATTTGAAATGTAAAGATTTTTTCTTTTTTCAAAATTAATGTTGCATATTCTGCAACTTTTCATGCACACTTTATGCATTCTTCATGCATATTTCAAGCTTTTATGTTGCATATACTCCGGTCTCCAATAATTACACGACATACAAATATCTGCAACACCTCATATTATGTTTTAAAATTGTAGCATTTTTGTATTAAATTTTTTATAATTTTTTTAATTTGAGATATTAAAAACTTATATTTTCGAAAATAATTAGGGCTGTATGGCAATGATAAAAAAAGATTACCCAAACAAGAAACAATAAATGTATTCCATATGTACAGGGTGTCCGAATATCGTTGCAGTTGTATGAGAAACAATGAGTTATGGTACCGTCACCGGCACCGGGGCCAACTTTTCCGGTCTGAGTGAAAACGCCCTTAAAGTTCGCATGGTGTAAGAATTTTATGCGAGTAGAGGTCTTTTCTAAAAGTATAATAATGATAATATGACTTCTAATAACGAAAAGAAAAAAGTCTTTTTAAATATACAGGGGATAATTAAGCTAATAAACATTTGTGGACAATCTAAAATTAAGTAAATATAATAAGTGTAAAAAACATCGTTTTCTTTTTTAAGCAGGTCAAGTGTTGCATTCTCATGGTGCAGTTTTAGTTAAACAATGTTAGATTAACTTAAATCAAATGAAAATAACTGCAATAACCTTTAATCTTATTTAAATTTGTTTAAATAATGATAACATTATTGCATTGAGTTTGTTTTATTTATAGCAGTAAATTTTTGTTGAAAACAATTTGAGTTTCTATTTATTAAAGTTAAATTATCTGAATTGCACTTGGATACAAAATATATATTTTTTTGTGATACAGGGTCCCATATAACATTTTTTGCCGGCGTTGTACATTTAATTTACTGGCATTGCCAACACTTTTTAATGGCAAGGCATTGGCAAAAAGGTATCAAAAAGACGCGAAAGTGGGCAATTGGCCGTTTTTAGGCCACGTGTTGCAGATAAAGTGAAGGCATCCGTCATTAATAAGTTATTGGCAAAAAAATGCGTTTAAGATGATGGCATCCATCATTAATAAGTTATTGGCAAAAAGATAACAAAAAGACACGAAAGTGGGCAAATGCAATACTTTTTTTTAAAAGCTAAAATGATGCGATATTTAATGTGAAAAATAAAATAGGAAAAAACTCCTTACTGCATGCAATTTCCTTGCAATGCAAAATACCATCTCTCGGAACACTGTCCAACTAGGAGATGCAGATTTTTACACTAGCCGAAGATGTTTCTTTCAAAGCTAAGTGAGATCACCTACCGCAGACCGCCCTCGAATTATTTTTGTCTAATCGGTCCCTTTCTTTATTTTCCTTCAACATATTACATTTTTCTAAAATCTAATCCTTAACCTAATAACATTTTACTAACTCTTACAGTTGTTTTTACATTTAACATAATTTCTTTTGCTATGGCCTGCGTGCCTGGACAGCAAAAGAAGTTCTGTAAAACAACTGTAAGAGTTAATAAAAATGTTATTAGGTTAAGGATTAGTTTTTAGGGAAAATGTAAATATGTTGGAGGAAAAATAAAGAAAGGGTGATGTGTATGTCACCCTCACAAGTCACCTCTAAGCAGGGGGTGTTGTGGAGTCTATAAAAAGCGGAAATTTGCGCAGATCGAGACAGTCCAGTCCAGACCGTCATAGGAGCAACATCAAAGTAGAAGCACCCAGACAGTCGAGTCCAGACCGTCGTAGGGGTAACATCGAAGTAGTAACACCATGTAACAACAGCAACCAGTCAGTCAGCCTTGGAGACCTGGAGACCGTCGTCATAGAGTTGATAGAACCCACTGCTTTTTAGACTCCACTGTTTGGTTATCGAGGTGCCTTGTGAGGGACTGCATGGAGCCACAGTACTAAAGAAATTAAAGTTGTTTTCTTTAAATTAATCTACAATTTCAGGGCAGCAACTTAGGCCGATACTTGATTTCGGCCTAAGGAAAATCGTAAACACTGGTAAATGCAGATGCCGTAGGAAATTCCGTCGGCATCCATCGTCAGAAAGGAGGGACGCAACAAAGAGGCTGCCGTCCACGCAAGTTAGTGTTGGCACGGCGCTTTCGTCCATAGGGTGATGGTAAAACTGCAGGACGTGGGGGAGCTTTAGAGACGACGGAGATCCAGGGATGCAGAAGACCTAGAGACGTGGGAAAGGTGTTAAATGAAAAAGGGCAACGTATAAGAACCGGATAAGAAGGAATCGGCGCTGGCAAGTGCGGGGACTTTGCAGAAAGTCCGAAAAAGGGAAACCTTCGGAAACTTGGGTTGCTGAAGCTATAAGTGCACGGAGGCACTTTAGGGCTTAACGAAGGAAGGAATAAGGCTTTGGGGAAGCGAAGCCGAGGTGGCAAGTCAGGGGACTTTGCCGGTTGACCTAAAAGGGGACTCGTGGTAAAAAGGGGGTTGCAGCCAAGCTAGGGCAAGCAGTGGACTCGGAGGAGGCATCAGGGACGTCGAGGGAGCGGTGGACACCTGGAAGAGGTGTGGCAAGTCAGGGGACTGTGCGGATAAGCTCGGGACGGATGCAAGGAGTCCAGGTGCTGGTGTAGAGCCCTAGGTGGATTGCAGACCTTGCAATAAGCTGGAGGAGTTTTAGGAGGTCAACAGGGAGGAGGTAGTACTTACCTGAAGGAGCTGACAGGTCAGCATTTTTGAGGGAACCCAAGGAACGTGAAAAGGGAGTTGCCAGTGCCCTTTCGGGGTTAGAGTGAGTTGCCGGGACAGAAACCGAGTAAAGAAGAGTTGCCAAGTCGGAAACCAAGCAAGGAAGAGTTGTTGGAATTATTAATAACCCCGCAACTTGGGGATTTGAGAAGATACGCTTGGCAAGTGAGAAAAGGGACGGAAACTAACAGAATGGTGCCAGGGCTGTCGCGCACGCCTGTTAAACGGGTGCTGCCGCCCAGGAACGCTGGACAGATGGACTCAGAGGGCAATGCCGCCGCAGGGTTCGAACCTGCAACCAACGAAAGCCCTCAGAATTTTCCCGGGGTTCAAGAAAAGAGTCTCATGGAGCCTGCAAGTGAGCTAGCCGGAACCGCAGGCAACATGGGAAGCCTCCCGGCAGTCCAGAGCGCCGGGGCTATTCCCAAGGGAATAATGGGGAACCTCGCGGAAAA
>JACEGR010008136.1:0-40533 GCA_014170235.1 Listronotus bonariensis
CTTTTAGAAAATAATTAAAATAAAATATTTTTTGGTATATAGATTTTATTTTAAATTATTTTTCAACAAAAGATAGTTAGGTAGGTAGGTAGGTAGGTAGGTAAGTAGGCAGGTATACATATTTAAATAAAAGATTTAAATAAGTTTAATTTGTTTTATTTATATACCAATTATACAATAATAAAGCATTTTCTTTTGAACACCTACTAATATTATTATGATTTTTGCAATGAAAATCTTCGTTGCTACATTCTAATCTCTTTAATTTATTTAAACTTGGACACCCTATAAATAAAAATTCCTCTATTTGATTGTTAAGAAATTTAGTTAGCCAAATTTTTTTATCATATCCTTTAACGAAAATTATCTCATTTTTAACAATATTTTGTTCATAAACAATAATTTGTTTATAAGATATAAATTTAAAACTAGTATAGTCCCATTCAAGTCCATGAATATTATTGGTAAGCCATTGTATTCTGTTTTGAATTTGCTCGCTGAACCATTCCATTGGATGTTGATAATTTACCATAGTATGAAAAACTTTACCAGTATTGACATTAACAATGGTCAGTTCCTTACAAATAAAGTCACTCCTTTTTTATTGAAATCCTTGCACGTCCACGATAAACATTTTTTTTTCTGTTTTATTAAAATTATTAGGCAATTGATTTTACAATATTAGTTAAGGGGTTGTATTTGACCAAACGATCGTGTAGTATAAGACAATAGGCTGTAGTATTCTTGGGTATATTTTTAGTTGTTTCAAATTCCAAGCGAATATCTATTGCTCCAGTTTTAAGTGCTTCGTTCTGACGCGAACAGTCGACTACCACAAATGGACATACTCCGTGGAATTTTATAGGTTCGTAGCAGGGCTCCCCATGACGTTTGTAGTAAAAGCTTCGTTGAAATTGTGCATACATTTCATATAGTAAAGCCCATTGTTTAGTATCAAAATTAAGATTTAGAGTGTCATAAGGATACATGTCTGAATTTAAAAAGAGTTTAAAGTTTGATAAATTACCATGGTCAAATACACTCATATTTTTATCAATTTAGTTTTTTCTGCTTGAAAGAGCAAAAATAAGGAAAGGAGGTCGAGCAATAAGAGCAGTACTTTTTACAACCCATGTATGTCTCATTGTCTCCTGTAGTACTGGATATTCATGTAACTCCCAACCACGATTAAGTTCAAGACTTTTAAACAAACGTAACTTCTCAACATCGGACACCATTACATGAGGTATTTTCCATACAATTTTACTTAATTTAACTTTATATTCTTCAGCCGTTAATGGTGCTGTAGTTTGAATAAGAGCATTGCTATCTGAATTGCTTCTAATTAGAATTAATTCTTGATTGACATTCATAATAATTTTTTGAAAGTCTTCAGCAAATCCTAATAGGGTACGTAAATGTAGACATATGTTAAAATTTCCGTTATCATCAAGTATATTTGGATTTTCATTAATTGCCCATCCTGCATTCTGTAATCGTTGTATTTCATTGGTGGTAAAGGACACGTAACCTTTTATTGTTGAGGTTACACCTGGGTTTCTTACACGATCCACTACTACACCTCCAAGTTCATAGCGAATTTCATCAAACAAATATGCAATACCATTGTTAACAAAGCTTACATGTTTACTTGCTTCATTCTTGCCATTTAAGACTTTACCCTCAATATACAAAAAACTTTGACCGGGTAACGTATAAAGATCTTGAGTTTGTATAGGAATCCTTATCTCGTCATTATTGTTAAATGTTGTTGATGCATAGGGCTGATGTGTGTGATATTCATTGTTTACTATTGAAGTGTCAGAATAGACACTTTCACCAACATTTAATATGTTAAAACTCATTTCTCCTCAATTTTGAAAGTATCAAGTTGACAGTTACACCTTATAAATAAAAGGAGTCTTCTAAAATTGACCCTTACAACTAGCCTAAAATTAGACCAAAACTTTTTAAGCTTTGGAATCTTGACTTTTATTTTTTAGTTGAAATCCTAATGAGAGCAAAAATTCCTTATTTGCAGGTGTTAACTATTTTAGCTTTGAAGTACTACCAAAGAGTAAATATGTTTTAACAAGAGATGACACTCGACGAAACTTCAAAGGATTTCGCCGACTTCTCCCATTGGCCTTGAGCCATGTTGTCGGACGCGCCGTTATTGCCGGCATTACTTGCTTCGTTGGTTTTTAAAGAATTTGTGTTGCTTGCCATTTCTTTGTCAGTTTAATATTTTTACGTTAGTTGGGATTTAAAACGTCTTTATTTGCTCTGATTTATATTATGATATGAAAATATTGTGTAAGATATTAAATAAAGCCATATTGATACTGCAAGGTATACAGGATGTTTCTAAATTTACTACAGATATTTTAAGGTAGTATTATTTAGATTAAAATAAGACTTTTCTTTTAATAAACATTTGTTTTTTAAAATGCGTCCTTCTGAACCACAGTTATCGTAAGTTGCAAAAAATCATTATGTTGAACTGTGGCGACATTTTCGCATCACATCTAATGAAAATTTTCACAGTTTTGTTACATTACCAGTGAATATTCATTGCTTGTTCTAAAAAAGGTAAAATAGGTAAAATAAGGATTAAGGAAATGATAACACTGATAACGACAAACATATTTTGTGTTCGCTAATTTTTTAAGGTATAGGTACCAACAAGTCAGCCACAGCAAAATCCAAATATTTGATCTTTTTTATATTTCTGACAAAACAAACGGTTTTCAAAAAAGTACCAAAAAAGTGGTACCCTTGCAGTCGAATATTTTTCATTTATTTACTATCCTGTCAAGAAAATTTGATTGACAAAAAAGATAAGTTTTTATAGAAAAAGATAGGCAATAAGACAATAAAAATAGTATTGTAAATTGTAAGGTTTTTAGTAACCATAGAATAAAAAAATATGTGAATTTGTGCAGTAGGTACTAGAGACCTGCTAAAAAATTTGTTAAAAGTATATATAGATTAACAAAAGATAGTTACGCCCATGCCACACAAGCTTTTTTGTATCCCGAAAAAAACGCTATTTACATACAAGTTAAATTTGGGAGTTAAAAACAAATTTGTCTAAATTTATCCCCTAGATTTAAAGGCGTAATTTTGTAAAAACAGTGCGTCTACTTAAGTTCACATCATATGGAAACCTTTTTATTTTTTATTTTACGAAAATAAGTTATTCTTAATAAAAAGATCTGCATAGTCTAAAACCTGAAATGCAATCATTAAATAATAATTTGTGTTAGCGTTATATGAGCTATCTCAAAATATACAAGTTTTGCTTAAAAGGGAAATAGGTACCTTTATTTTTAATCTTGTTCCTTTAAAAGAAAAAAACTTTTTTTTTTCAGCGATAACTAGCGTTTACAAAGCCATACGCAGGGTGGGTGATTGCATTCCCCCTCCAGGAGCCCAAAAAGACCATTCAAAGATGGATTCTTTGCTTAAGGTGGGGCCTACGTAAAGTCCTTTTTTTTGGTTGTTACAAACAAGCCTAGGCCTCTTTGTTTACTTACCTGGTGTCCTTTTTTTTGTTGTGGCTCTTTTGGCTGTTGTCTCCCCAAAATTACTTTCTGCGTACGGCCCTAAGCGTTTGCGTAACATTTCGCTGTTTTGACAGTTTTTAAGCATGATTTATTTTTAAGCTTTAAACACGCAGAGAGAATAACTTTCTTTCGTAAAATTATTGATAAAAAGGTTGTCCTTAGGTAAGTAATAGTTATTTGTACTAGCTGGAGCATCATACATTTTTTTTCCTACACTGTATTGAAAATACACATTCATAATTTTTAAAATGTATTGGATAGGAGTAAAATAAGTTTTGCTTAGGGTAAAAAATAACTAATTAGGTATTAGCTTTGCATTCCCTTACAATGCACCGGTTTTAACAACGCCTGTTATTGTCTTTACTCACCATAATTACACAAAACTAATTTCAAATTTCTACTTGCACAAAAATTCCCACGTTGCCACTATGACTACACCAAGCACAAGGTAAAATATGATTGTCGTCGACCTTCTTTTAAAACTCGATCAACCCTCGAGAGTCAGGTACCTACTCGCACTACCTGTTCTTTGTTAGACGACCCAAGGTAAACAAAGATAGATATATGTAACGAACGTCGCATAGTAATAGGATTGCCCGGCCACGTGCTTTGTCCCTTTAACACGGACGCCTTTTCTATCTCTGTCATATTTTATTTGCCTTGTCTGACTGTCTGATCTTGTTAAACTATTATTAATCTTTGGTACTACTACTCCTTTTTTCAATATTTGGTTTATTTTTATACCTTTTCTTGTTGTGTTTTTGTTCCATTAAACTACCATTACATGATTGAGAAGTAGTTATTGTTGTGGGAAATTGAGCTATATTATATAAAAATACCATATTACGTGTTTAAGTGGTCTTCTTTAGATGTAATCTGATTGTGATCACTTCTTCTCTAAAATTGATGATATTTCCATCTTGATCGGTTATTTTAAGGATTATTTCATTAATATACCATGTGTTAGTTGGTAGATAGATAACATTTAACGGATTTTCAATGATTTTTGTACCGGGTAATGAGGAGGGATAAAACATGTGAATTACGTGAACTGCTTTGCCATTGTGAAACGAATTTGTCACTATATTACACTCAACACAGATTGTATTTACTTTAAAAATATTTATAGGTCGATCTGATGTATGTTTTTTATTTTTTCAAGCCTTCTTTTCTTAAAACCCAGCACTGACCCTATGTTACGTGGTTTAGAAAAGTTAATCTCCAAATTACTCTTTATTTCACATTTTAATGTATTGTAATTTGCTTTAATAACTAGATATGGTTTTTCTTTTTCTGTGCCTGGTTTTTCCTTTAAACTATCCTCAATATGTTCTACCAAGTAGTTGTTAATATCCTTAATGTCATAAGAACCCTCAGGAATTGTTATAATCTCATTATTGAAATAAAATTTATTATTTGTACTATCTATATTGGGTATAGAATTGTAACTTTCAAAATTTATTAAACCCAAAACATAATTTTCATTTTCATTTAATACTATAGGTGGATAAATCTTGGTTGACAATAGCGAGGTTCGACCCGACAGGGTAAAGGTGAAGGACATGATGTTAACTTAAAAAGAAATAAATAATAACTAAGCTTTTTTATATGTTTTTATTTAATATATACTGCTTTAAGTACAATATAAGAAAGATAAACATAAATGACCACAATTTACACTGTTATAAGATTGAAAGGAATCGTAATTGTACAGAATATTACAGGGGCCACTTGAATAGAAGTAATTAACTAATTCTGTAGGAGGAGACAAATTACCGAAACTATCAAAATAACTAATATTAACACCATGCTTTTTATAAGCAGTCCAATATACAGGGTGTTATTTAATAAGTGTCCGATATTTCAGAGAGTGATTTTTCAAGTATTTTTAAGGTAAAAAGTTCCTATGAACGTGTGGTCTAAGATGCTTCGCTTTCAAGATACAGGGTGTCAAAGTTTTATTTTTATTTATGTTTTTTCTGCATAATTTCCTAAATAATGCCGATTTTCGAACGAAAATTGGTACCTGGGGGTTTTTTGACATGAGAAATTTGAATTTGTTCTTAATTTAGCTCTTACTTGTAGAGGGCGCTAGCCACATGTATATTCTCACTTTCAAAGTCTCATGACTTTTTGTACAACCCTGTATTTACATTTTTGTTAAAAGAAATGGATTCCTTAGTCATTTTTACGTAAAAAAGGTACTCTTATTAGATGACGCTAGGAGCAACCGTTTTCGAAATATTTTAGTTTAAAATAATCGATGCATACGCTTAGTAATAAATATGCTAAGTAAAGACCGCCGAGAATGACGGTTTTATCAAGTAGCCTAGTCAATGCATTTTGTTTGTGTTGTCATGTAAAAATTCAGACATAATACAATTTTGACGTACTTTGACGTACAGTTGAGTAGTAGGTAATAAATATTAGTGAGTTTTTTAAAATGGTAAATTTTACCAATGCTGAGTATGCTGACATGCATTTTACATACGGACTTGCTAATGGAAATGCTTATGAAGCTAAACGTTTATATCAGGAGCGTTATCCGAATCGCATAGTTCCAACTCCAAAAACTTTTTCAAGAATCCACGGTCGGTTAAGAAAAACAGGAACATTTGAGAAAGCTAGTCACCTGTCAGGTGCAGTTCGAACGGTAAGAACCCCAGATATCGAAGATGCAGTCCTTAATATGGTAGAAGAGCCGGATACAAGCACCAGGAAAGTAGCGTTTACGTTAAATATTTCTCATTTTCTGGTATGGAAAATTTTAGTGGATAATTTATTATATCCCTATCATGTTCAAAGAGTTCAGGCACTGCTACCTCGTGACTTTCCCTTACGTATAAATTTCTGTCGTTGGTTTCTCCAATGCCTTATTTAAAACCCTTTGTTTCAAAACCTTATCCTGTTTACCGACGAAGCAAATTTCTCACGTAACGCTATACGTAATTTTCATAATAATCATATGTGGTCAAATGAAAACCCACATGCAATACAGGAATCACATTTTCAAGAACAGTTCTCTGTTAACGTGTGGGCAGGAATCCTGGGAGATAATTTGATAGGTCCATTTTTCCTTCCGGGAAGATTAAATGGCGAGATATATCGTCGTTTTCTTGAAGAGAATTTGCCTATTTTACTGGAAAATGTGCCACTTAGACTAAGGAATGAGATGTGGTTTATGCATGACGGTGCCCCTGCACATTTTAGCATCCAAGCGCGAGAGTTTTTAAATCAAAATTTCAATAATCGTTGGATAGGTAGGGGAGGGACTCAACCATGGCCTCCTAGGTCGCCAGACCTTAATAGTTTGGACTATTTCCTTTGGGGACATCTAAAAACATTAGTTTACCAAACACCTATTCAAAATGAAGAAGAACTGAGAAATCGAATAATGGACTCTTGTAGAACGATTGAAAATACTCCAGGAATTTTCCAGAGGGTACGCGAATCAATGAGGAGAAGATTGGATGCGTGCCTACAGGCAGGGGATGGGCATTTCCAACATTTATTGTGATTTTGATCTGGTTTTTCATCCTGTTTTTATTTAGTGTTCGTCTGTTATTTTTTTTTAATATTTCATGTTGATTAAAAAAGTTAATTTACAAAATTGTTTCATTTTTTCAAAACACATGCATCGATTTCAAACCAAACCAAACCAAACCAAAATATTTCGAAAACGATTGTTCCTAGCGTCATCTAATAAGAGTACCTTTTTTACGTGAAAATGACTAAGGAATCCATTTCTTTTAACAAAAATGTAAATACAGGGTTGTACAAAAAGTCATGAGCCTTTGAAAGTGAGAATATACATGTGGCTAGCGCCCTCTACAAGTAAGAGCTAAATTAAGAACAAATTCAAATTTCTCATGTCAAAAAACCCCCAGGTACCAATTTTCGTTCGGAAATCGGCATTATTTAGGAAATTATGCAGAAAAAACATAAATAAAAATAAAACTTTGACACCCTGTATCTTGAAAGCGAAGCATCTTAGACCACACGTTCATAGGAACTTTTTACCTTAAAAATACTTGAAAAATCACTCTCTGAAATATCGGACACTTATTAAATAACACCCTGTATACCTGGTCCACTACTATTGTCCAAATTAACAATACCCGATTCTATTTTTCGTATTTTTTTCGGTAAGGCATCTTTCATAAAAACACCTCTAAAATTACGTACTCTTAACTTTTTTATATAATTATTTAATTCAATATTTGTTAGTGGTCGCATTGGTAGTTTTATGGGTAGTTGTTTTGATAGTTCGGTGGTCGTAAAAAAGACCTAGTCCTTTTTTGTGTGGCTTAAGACATAAACCTTTGTCTAGAGCTATTGCTATGATCCTCTGGTTTTTGATACGTCTTAACGCTACTTTTTCAATTGTTTTATTGCTAATTTTGTTTTTAAAAACAAAATTTACGACATGCAATGTGTAAATTAATGCAGTACAGGGTGCACGAAATTACATAATATGTTTTTAAAATGATCCTTTATTTACTGATACCTTTTAAAAACTATTTTTTTATTGTTTTATTTTCTATTTCTTCTATAAAAAAAATATTTTTCTTGCAAATTTAAAAAAGAAGTATTTGTCGATTTGACTTTGAAATTTTTCCAAGTATCGGCCATACCACGTTAACATACCAATTCCCATCCGATCACTAAAGTCAAACGACGTCGGGTACGGTTAGTAGTAAATAAGCGACCGCTTGGTAACACCGGGTGCCGTTGCTTTTTTGAATTATATTAAATTAATAAAATCAATATTGAAAACGCTAAGCTAAATTTTGTACGTGAGAGAGTTGTGCCCTAATAATTTACATGCGGTTATTTTTTTAATGTTCCTCCGGTTACTGAGATCTCTTAATATGTGATATTTTTTTATTGTTTTGTGGCCTATTCTTTCTATAATAATAAAATATTTTTTCCAATAAAAATTTTTCCTCAGGCAAAGGAAGTTAAATGCGCTTAAATGTAACTGCTACTAGAGTCGTTGAAATTTGACGTGTTCTAGAAAGATAAAGTTGGTATTAGCTTGGCAATTCTTGCGATTTTGTAACCCAAGGATCTTGTGCCGCTGAAAAAATAAAAATGTTGGCAAGGCGTCCCCAAAATATTTCATGCAGCAGAACATGCATTATTCAAGTATGGGGGCTAGCTTATATAACGGTTTTATGTGTTGAATGTATATGCGCGGTATTTACCTTACGTGAGACGTTGCATGTTGCGTGCTTGATGTATCATTGGTAGGCAACCGCCTGACGTAACAAATAATAGTTTAATAATACCGCTGTCAGGGGTATTTGGCGCACCTGCCGACTTGATGTTTCTTTCTTTTTTTTTTATAAATTAATATAACTATATTAAATTTGTGAAAATTTGATGGTTTTAATCGAGTATAAATATTATATTCATTAAAAAACAAAACAATTTGTTCCTTATTTAACATCCTGTATCTTAAGCAGAAAAAAATTGCGGACCAAAGTTTAAACGGACTTTTTGTCTTAAAATCATGCAAGGACTTATCCATTAAAGTTAATTTTATGATATTTTCATTTATTTCAGGTATCCAATAGGGGAACGTCCACTTCCTCATATACAAGCTTACGTCACCAAATTTTTAAATGTTGATTTAACAAAACCAGGTGTCAAATGTCAAGATCCACCGGGAGAGCACGATTATCCTCCACCAAAGATAGCCAAAGAAGATTCTGAGAAATTAAAAGATTTAAAAATATTTTATTCAACCAAAGTACTTGACAGAGTGATTCGAGCCCACGGCCAAACGCTTCATGATATATTTATTCTCAGACGTGGTCGTTTTGATCGAATACCTGATATTGTTTTATGGCCGAAATGTCATAATGATGTTTTAAATGCTGTTAAGTTGGCTGCAGAAAATGACATGGTGGTAAGTAATCAATATTTGTATATTTTTATTTTTTTTCATCATTTTCCATTTTTAAATTTCGACACTGGGCTTATAAAAAATATTTTTGTTATTTTCAATGAAGACAGCTTTCTTAAATTTACGCACATTACAATGACGTTTACTGTGAACAACCCGTGCTTCTGTCCACTGAATAATATGTTCTTAAGACCAAATTTTGTCAGCTACCTATTCCAGACTCGGATATTTCGCGCGTAAGCGTAAATTTAAGAAAGATGTCTTGAAAATAACAAAAATATTTTAAGTACACCGATTGTGAAAATACCTACCATTTAGAACCCATTCTTAAAGCGCACTAATGCTGGCGTTCTAAATCAGTAACTTCAACAAAAGTCCCTAACAATTAAAATTTACGATAATTTTTATTACTTACTTAAACTATACCAAAAAGGAAAGAATGTACAGGTAATAAAAACCATAGTAAATTTAATAATAATATACTTATTATGGTAAGATAAGCTTTATCTGAAAATCTATAGGGTGACCCGATAATAACATTTTTGTAAGGATGGTTTTTAAAGATCCTGTCTGATATCTTTAAAAGAAACAAATAAATTCGTTTAATATAGGGTGAGGTCAAGGCAAACTTTGTAATATTATTATTATTTTTTAATTATATGAGTTTTTGTAATATACAGGGTGATTCAAAAATCGATCAAACTTAAGAGGGTGATTCTACTTGACAAAATAAGGGTAGAGTTTCATATAAATGTTTTTAAAATGTCATTCGTTTTCGAGTTACAAGCCGTCAAAGTTTAATTTTTATTTTGGTTTTTCTCCATATTGCATTTATTTTTTAACCAATCCAGTTGATATTTGGCACACAAATCGTGCTTTGTAGATTCTAAAATTTTAAGACAAAAATACTTTTTTAAAGACCACCAGAGGGCACTTTACCTAAAACTCGATTTGTGTGCCAAATATCAACTGGATTGGTTAAAAAATAAATGCAATATGGCAAAAACCCAAACTAAAAATTGAACTTTGACGGCTTGTAACTCGAAAACGAATGACATTTTGAAAAAAATTATATGAAGCTCTACCCTTATTTTGTCAAATAGAATCACCCCTTAAGTTTCGTGATCGATTTTTGAATCACCCTGTATATTCATATGAAGAGGTAAAGTTTGTAACTTGTTGATTGTTGTTTTGTTTGTAAGGGCTAATCTACGGAAATACTGAATCGATCATGAAAATTCTTTCAGAATCCAAAAGCTACACTATTTAGAAGTACTATATTTTATTATTATTAAACAAAAACTTAAGAGAAAAATAATGGCATATGTATATCAAGTCAGAAGAAAGATATAATTAATGCCAAACGAAGTGGGTAAGGGTCGGCTAGTAATTTTTTTTTTTTGTAAGTGTAGAATAGAATCTACTCGATTCTAATTAAAAAAACTTTATTTAATTCTTCTTTAAATAAATTTTAGATTGTTAAATAAATAATCTGTTATCACGGATTATTAGCTAGTTTGTATCCACTCACCTATTATAAATAAAGGTACCCATTTACATTCGATATTTAAATTCTATACAGGGTGTTACAGCACGGATTTTTATGAATACCTTAAATATCCCTTATCCAATTTTGATAGAATTTAGGCAGTGTACTTTGTAACATAAAGAGGCTACTTAAGCTCTAATCTGAATAAATGCATTCACTTCAGTGGCTCTTAAATGGTACCTAAACGAATATGCTTGACAAAAAGGTATGCCACTGACTTTTATGCAAATTTAATTTTTTTTTGGATTAAGCAAAAAAAAATGTTTTTAACCCTCAATTTTTCCCCATCCTATTTACTTTTTAGGAAAAAAAATATTAGCCACCTATTTGCTTTTCTCTGGACCACACAAGAATCATAGGGAAAATTTTCTTAGAAATTTATTTTTAATATGTTTTATTAATTTTATATTATTAGTCACACACACTAAATTAAATAACATTAAAACTAACAATTTTTCTTAATTTAGTATTTCTCCATGTTTTTTTTTTTTGTGGGTCAAGGATATGAAATTAGGTTAATTTAATTTTTTTCTTGAAAACTAAGCAAGATACGGAGAGATGCCACCGGATGATATAAATTTATTTAGGTCATATTTAAATAGGCCCTTTTAATACAACAATTAAGCTGAAAACACTTTATATCTGGGAATTAATGCATTTCCAGGTCCATGTTTATATAAAAATTAATTCGAAAGGGAGTTCCTGTAGCACATAAGTTTAAAGCTTCTGACGAGTACTTTATAACAACAAATGGCATTACTTACTCATATTTACGAAAAAATAAAGTTAGATATACTTAATGTAATATTTTCTTACAGCTTTTTGAAAGACCTTTTTAATGGTCACATTAATGATATCATACAGGGTAGGACAAAAAGTATAGATTATTTGAATGACACACCTAGTGTATTATATCACCATTAAAAAATATTTAAAAGACCTTTAAGAAAATACCACATTGTATATTATTTTGTTAGTTTCGAAAATATGGGCATCCAAATCAGGTATTTAGGAAATTTTAAAGTACCGCCATTTTGTTATAGGTGAAGGTATTGATTTTATATTTCAAGGTTATAAAGTACTCGTTAGAGGCTTTATGATGATATGCCACAAGACCCTTTTTACCATTATTTCTTTCTAATGGCGCCCAAATCTTAGTCATTTAGGTATATCTTGTCATTTCTTGCCTACAATTTGGTTTATGTTGTCTTACTAAAGTCCTTAAATTTTTATGAAAAAATACCGAACAAATTAAAAGTTAGGAGGGTGGTTCTGACTTTAGACATTTACTATAATTTTATTTTAGTAGGGTAATTTTACAAATTTGTAATCTTGCAAAGTTTTGCACTAAGTATTACCATGAGAGCACATGGTTTCCTATATCGTCGGTTTAACGGTAAAAAGTCACTAAGTACACTTTGTTAAAAAAATTGTTCGAATATTTTTAAGTTACTTATAGTAAAAGTTTTTTTGTAGAAATAATTGAATAGGTTAGATGAAAAAGGGCCTATCTGTGTATAGTGCCAAACTCACATTACGTTAACTTATTACTTTTTTACAAAAAACAGTTTTTACTTACGCCTGCGTAAATATTACCATAATTATTTTAACCCACCTATCTTTTAATTTGTTGGTAATCAGTTATTTAACACAATGAGAGTTTGGCACTATATGTACATAGATGGGTCCTTTTACATCTAACCTATTGAATTTATTAGTTACATTTATGATATCCATAAATTTTCATTTAAATGTTGTAAATAAAAGTTTATCTTTTCTTTTTTACCACAAATTTTGTATAAAATCCTTGTTGTTCCCTGAACCATAAAATGTTACTTAGTGAGTTTTTCCTTTAAACGATATCTAAAATATTGTTACGGACATTAAAAATAAGTGTTAGTTTATAGAATTGTATAAGGTTGGGACCTTTTAGTTTAGTCTGATAATTTATTTGAATAATTTACCTTAGATTTTCCAAGTTCTTTCATCAGTTTCGAAGGTTTCCGAAAACGCCCGAATTATCCATTAAGAACTTTTATGCCATCCTGTACTATGGAATTTTCACGATATTTCTCGAAAATTCTAGATCATTCTTTACTCTTCCACCATACTATAAAAGGGCGACGGGAAACGTTGGATCAGTCAGTATAAATTCGACTTTTGTGTTGTAAACTTCGAGACATTGACAAGAGTAGATTTTGTCGTTGTTGTAACCATAGTTACGTTCCATTGTTAATAAAGGTATAAAAACGAAGACACGTGTTTTTATACGAGGTGATTTGGAACATTTGGTGTCAGAAGCGGAACGAAGTCACCCGAAGAAAGTGAAGCGAAACGAGATTACCCGAGGAAGCCGAAGTGGTTACGAAGATTGGATGCCAGTAGGAGTAAGAAAGCAGACTGAAGCTATGGAGGAAATATGTGCACTTATAAAACTAATGATAGAAAAACAAGAAGACTTTAAAAACGAAATGAAGTCCAGTTTAGAAGAAATAACGCTTGAAATTCGAACCAGTCAAGAAGAAATGAAGCAAGAATTAAAAGAGATGATGGAGAAGTTCAGAGAAAATCTAAAGGGGAATTTTATAACGGTCAAGATGAAATGATGTTGCTTGAGTTAAAACTTACCAAAGAGGATGTTAAAGAAGTGGAAGAACAAATGCAGCAGACTGTACAATTGGTTCATAGTCAAGTGCAACTAGTCCAAGATCAAGTTCAACAAGTCAAAGAGCAAATGCAACAGGAAGTTCAACAATTACAGCAGCAATTTAAAAATATTGCCAGTACAGGTGTAGTCTCAGGATGTGGTACTCCAGCAACTGTTCTGAAACCACCAACTTTTGACGGAAAGGTACCGTGGGTTACGTACCTTAGACAATTTGAAGCAGCTGCAAACGGCAACAACTGGAGCCCAACAGAAAGAGCACGAGCTCTTGTACTTGCTCTTCGAGGAAAAGCCATGGAGGTGTTAAGAAACATTCCCGAAGAAAAGTTGTCCGATTATGATTCGATTGTCATGTTTCTGGAGATGAGGTACGGCGAAACCCATCTACAAGAAGTCTATAAGGCGCAGCTCCATGGACGAAGACAGAAATACAACGAAAGTCTCCAGGAGTATGAAGCAGATATTGTACATCTAATTAACCTGTCATATCCAGCCTACCCGGAAGAAATAAAACAAGAACTAGCTGTTGGCAGTTTTATTGAAGGTCTACGTGATCCAGATATGAGTCAAGCATTAAGAATGGCCAAGCTTAAGAAAATTTCTGAAGCGCTTGCTTACGCACTTCAGTTTGAAACAGCAAAGCGGACATTCAGAACTCAGGCAAGACTTGGAAGAACAAATTATCCACCAAAAGATGGAAATCCAAATAATAATTTGACCAGAGTGATACAGGAGTTGCAAGAAATCATACGTAATCAACAAACTGAAAAAGACAACAGAATTACAATTAGAAGAAGAAATATCATTCGTTGTTGGAAGTGTGGTAAAGAGGGGCATATACAGAGAAATTGTTCCAGTTTTCAGGCCTCTTCCAGTAGTGCAGAAAACTCCCAGTTCAAGAGGCGAGACCTGGCTTAGTGTTACCAAGAACCATGAACAACAACAATTAGGGTATCCCGGTTACAGAACAATGGCTCCAGCTTGGTAGTACCTGGAAATGTATGCGGTCGAGAATGTGAGATGGTACTAGATACTGGTTCTACACATACCATCGTGAGGCCAAACATCTTATCCCACTGCAAAATATTCCGACCTGAGAAGAATTATATTTTGGAAACTGCTAATGGTGAAGTCATACCAGTTCAAGGCATACACGAAGCTAGAATTACCCTAGGAACAACAACATTTACACACGTTGTGTTTGTTGCCGATATAATGGGCGAAGTTATTCTCGGCCTTGACATTATGAAAAATCAGATGTTTGTACTAGACCTTCCACAACGGGTACTGAGAACTAACAATGGGGAAATTGTGATGAGATTTCCAAAAAGTAATGAAACAACAATTCGAGAAGTGGTACTTGCAGAAGATGTCACATTACCGCCAAGTTCAGAGAGCGTTATTCAAGCAAGGTTTGAAGACTCAGAAGAAGGGGAAGACATTTCGTTATACAATACGAGAAGAATCAAGGGGTTCACCGAAACTACAGAAGTCATGTAAAGTGGTGACACGGCATAATGAAAGAAGTACATCTAAAAATGCTAAGCCGCTATTAAGACCGTGAAGATACTTGATCGAGACGATCAAAACTTGGACATTAAAAATAAGTGTTAGTTTATAGAATTGTATAAGGTTGGGACCTTTTAGTTTAGTCTGATAATTTATTTGAATAATTTACCTTAGATTTTCCAAGTTCTTTCATCAGTTTCGAAGGTTTCCGAAAACGCCCGAATTATCCATTAAGAACTTTTATGCCATCCTGTACTATGGAATTTTCACGATATTTCTCGAAGATTCTAGATCATTCTTTACTCTTCCACCATACTATAAAAGGGCGACGGGAAACCTTGGATCAGTCAGTATAAATTCGACTTTTGTGTTGTAAACTTCGAGACATTGACAAGAGTAGATTTTGTCGTTGTTGTAACCATAGTTACGTTCCATTGTTAATAAAGGTATAAAAACGAAGACACGTGTTTTTATACGAGGTGATTTGGAACAGTATTACGTGTAGCGTCAACTGGAAAATTGGACAACATTTCTTTCATCACTGTAATTTTGCATGCCCAGAAACACCAAACTACCAAATTTTATAAAAACAGATTTGTACCAAATTCTTCTTTTCTGTACTTATTATTGAAAATGTGGTGTCACAATTTTAGCCACTAGTAGAGAGTTTTAAAAATTTAAAACTAACCAGAACTTACCTAATTTTAACAGCCTAATAAAAACCTTTCAGATATCGAATTGTGTGACCTAAATTAACCAATTTTAAAGATAATTAGGAGTTTCAGTACTTTCTACTAACCCAGTATACACTAAATCACTGTTCTGAAATTTTAAGCTGCCAAATACTTTATTCGGGTTTATACTTTTGTGTATTAGGTTAAACACATTTTTTGCATGAGGATCTCAGTGGGAGTTTACCACTTCGATTTTTTGTCACATAGTGCCAGTAAGAAAATGGACTTCATGATAAGAACACTTTTAAAGCCCTTTCCTTTTAACGAGTCTACCACGAATATTCATTCCGCCATATATGAAAGCGGGGCTTTAACCCAGCCTGTCAACGTTAAATGGTTCGTGTGTCGGACCTGGCAAACGCGTCATTTTTTTTTGTCGGTCAAGTTTACCACAATGTTTTACATGCAATTTTTAAACATTGTGCCAAAAATCGTAAGGGTTACAGTCACGTAGACTCGTCATAAGGACCTAAACCCCCCTAAAAAGGTTTTAAAAGGGTTCTTACCATAAAATCCATTTCATTACTGGCCCAGGGACTGTATGGGAATTGGTAATTTTTTCGACACTAACACTAACTTGTAAATTGACATTTTAAAATCAGGAATTTTTACAACAAAGGTAGCCAGAACTTTTTTTAAGTAATAGAAACCTCATTTCATTATAGGTGATACCATTTGGAGGAGGTACATCGGTCTCTGGAGCTGTAGAATGTCCGCGGAATGAAGAACGAACAATAATATCTCTGGATACATCTCAAATGAATAGGATCCTATGGATAGATAAAGAAAATTTGGTAGCCTGTTGCGAAAGCGGTATAATTGGACAAGATTTAGAAAGAGAGTTGGAAAAGCTTGGCTACACCTCAGGACATGAACCAGATAGTTACGAGTTTTCTAGTTTAGGTGGCTGGGTGGCGACTAGAGCATCAGGTAAAAAAAATATAAATTTAACATTTTACCAGTAGAAAATCCATACCGACTATGGTTTTCCAATGTTCTCAATGTTTGGAAATCTACAAGTCATATTAAAGCAAAAATCTAATACAATCAGACTATTTGAAAGACATGTTTTACCAATATCATAAGATAAGCATTTGCCATACATGATTTTCTCAAAGATTAAAAATGTTGAGCCATTTGTGCTATTGTAAAGTCTATGTGGAGGTGGACATACGGTATAATTGATTGACCTTCATGGGTAAAGTTATGCCTAACATACAATTTTTGTATTTGTTTATGTTGATATAATTGGCCTTTCAATATCCTTTGGTTTATAATGACTTTCTACCACAATTGAAGCTTTGGCTCAAACAACGTTGTAACTTACATTTTCTCAACTTTTCACGAGATGTAAAAAATCTATATTATCCAAGTACAATGTGTCCATGGGTGGACTTAACTATACCTGTAATTTTTTTTACTTTTAATATTTCGAAAAAAGTTATTTCTCAAAAAAATGTTTGTTTCTTCTTATTGGGCTTATAGCTATAATAAAAATTTCCCTATGATATACAGGGTGCTGGACAGACGCAAAAATAATATTTTTAAAAATGAAAAAATATATTTTTAAAATGCTTAATTAAAAAACTTAAAAAAGTAATTAAGAAAGTCCTATATACTTTTTTCTTATCGCTTATTATTACTTAGAATAATTACGTGTAAACTAAAATAAATGTTTTTGTTTTTTTTATAAATAATTAATTTTACTTTTTATATGCATACAATATCAAGTAAAGTTTACTTAAGTGCATGTAACACAAAAAGTTACGATTCATTCAACAAAAAGTTAAACGTTTAATTACTTTTTTCCGATATTTAAATAAGTACATATTTAAAAAATATTCATAACCGTTTTTTATTTCCCAAATTAATATTTTCGTAATGTGTGTAACGAGTAGAATCTCCCTATATATTATAGGGCGATTCATTTTAACGTTTTTATTGTAAAGAAATATTTTTTTTACTTAATTAAGAAAAAAATATGTATTTTTGTAACATTAACCTTGATTTTCTGAAGAAGGTATAACCAATGGCACAAAAAAAATTATAAATTTTTGATTTTTTTTTAAGTTTCTTAATTAGGTAGTCTCAAAAATATATTTTTTGTTTTTTTTTTATTTTTCAAAGTAACATGTTTACGATTTTAAACCACCCTGTATGTCCTATAGCGAATTTTATTATAGCCTTTAGTCTTTCGAACGAGCGAAATTTTTTATGAAAAATAACCTTTTTTTCGAAATATTAAAAACTAGCCGACCAGTGCCCACTTAGTTGGACAATTACATTTTTCTCTAAACTTATTTATTTAGATATTTTTTTACAGGATATTTAAGTCCATCCGTGGACACACTATGTATTATTTGCGCTTTAAAATAAAAAAACCTGGTGCGATCACGTTTTTCGCCGTTAGGCATAACTTAAAAGTTTTGGTTGATTTACGACTGAAGTTTTTTACCACGATTTCATTCATTTCGCAACGAAGATAAAAAATTGACCACCAACATACGCCCAAGTAATCAAGTACGCGTTTGTTCCGCGGAAATTGGCCAAATGACAAACTAATATACCGGTTGATGCATCGCAGGGCGGGACATAGGAAATCCCATGCAATTTTTAATGGGGTCAATTATTGGCTCCTCTAATTATTTTAGAGAAAAATTATATTGAGGTTTATTGAAGAGCTTGCAAATCTACGTCCATGGTAAAAACTTTAGATTTTTCGGTTAACCCGTTTGCTAGTTAGATGCTAAGATATTTTTAAAAATTGCTACATTATTATCGCCTCATATTTATGAACAACAATAAAAATACCAGTTAGCGTGACATAACGTTGTCATTTTGAAATTTAGTGCTTTATTAATATCAAAAAATCGTAGAGCGAAAAGATTAACCATGAGTTATACTATGAATAAAAAGTATTGATGATTAAATGGTACTATCAAGGAAATAGTTACCAAAAAGGTGTCAGACATGTTCGGTGCTCAGTATCCGAATAGCCCGATACCAGGAAAATCAAGAGTCGATAGGACTATCAAAAAATTTGAGACCAAAGGCACAGTGATACATAACTGCAGATGTGAAGCTAGGGAGTATCAAAGAGAAGAAAATGTAAGAGATGATAGAGACTTGGAAATTTTATTGCACGTGGAAGAAAATGAAGGGAAGGTGAGTACAAGAAAACTTCAGGATATTATAGGAAAAGATCAATCAACAGTGCTCCGGATTTTGAAAAGGCATAAATACATTTCATAGAAATATGAAAGACATCAAGAGCTAAGGGATGGGGATGAAATACGACGACAGGAATTTTGTTTTGATATGATGGAAAGGGCAAACATGGACAGGGAATTTTTAAGAAATATTTGATTTACTGATGAGTGCACATTTACATTAAACAAGGAACCCAATCATTAAAATTACCGATACTGGAGCAAAGAAAACCAACACAGATTTTTCGAAACGAGGACGCAATATCCACAGAAAGTAAATGTTTGGGCGGGGATTTTCGGACAACATATTATTGCACCATTTTTTCTTAATCAAAATTTGAATGCAGAATTTTATTTGGAACTACTCGAAGAACTAATTTTAGCCGCTTTAAATGATATTATCCATGGAAAACTAGGAAATTTGGTACCAAATGGATGGCTTCCCGGGACATAATACCCTGGCTGTTCGGGAATATTTACACATTGCTTTTAATGAAAATGTTATTGGCCTACATCACACCATAAATTGGCCAGCCATGTCTCCTGATATTTCGCCAAATGACTCCTTCCTCTGGGTCCATTTAAAAAGCATGATATACAAGGATAAATATTACTCTAATCTAGATGAGTTAAGAAATGGTATTTCTGCAGAATGCAATAAAATTTCAATTTACCGGTTAGTCAATGTAAGAAGACAATTTTTTGAACGTCTGGGTTATTGTCTAGCAGTCAATGGAGGAATATTTGAAAATTTTCTTAAATCTTAAGTTTATTTCCAACATATTAATTATTGTAATAATATTAATAATTTATTGAAGCATGTAAATACTATAAATGTCAAAGTTCTTGAAATTTGTTACTCTAGTTTAGTTTAACTTAACTTAATTCGTTTGTATAAATACAACTTTAATCTTTTCACTGTATGATTTTTTGATAATAATAAAGCACTAAATTTCAAAATAACAACGTTAATGTCACGCTAACTGGTATTTTTATTGTTGTTCATAAATATGAGGCGATAATAATGTAACAATTTTTAAAAATATATTAGCATCCAACTAGCAAACGGGTTAATCGAAAAATCTAAAGTTTTTACCATGGACGTACGTATATTTGCATGCTCTTCAATAAACTTCAATATAGTTTTTCTCTAAAAATTAGGGGAGCCAATAATTGACCCCATTAAAAATTACATGGCATTTCCTATGTCCCACCTGGCGATGCATTACCCGGTATTTTATTTAAGGGGAATATTTTAAAAAATATGCTTTTATTTTATTAGACAGCTACTTTAGCCGTCATACAAGGTTATTTTATGATTAACTCCATTTCATTCTATTTGGAAGTTACAACGCTGTCCCAGCCGACGCTTTAATTATTGGGCCATCTAAAGTTATAACAAGCGGCAAATTATACTTGCTGTGTATGTATGCACAGGGTTTTCATTTATATTTTGCCACCCATTTACATTGATAACAAAAAAGAATAGAAAATATATAGAAGTATTGTATATTTTTATCTATTATCTTTTGAGCGTAACAAAAGAAACAAATGAAAATAAAAAAACTCAAGAAAAAAGAAGAGCTAAACTTTTTTTTAAATAAAACGCCATTTATATTATATCACCATTAAAGAGGTATTTTAAAGAGCTTTACAAAAATACCAAATTTAATATGCCAATCTTTATTAGTTTTAGAAATATAACCACTTAAATTAGAAAACTAGTAGGTATAATTTCCATTATAGAGGAAAATGGCCTAAAATGACATATTTATACATTTTTGTCTATATTTCAAAAAATAATAATGCAATTTATTATAACAAATAGTAAAGTGCCTTTATACCTTATTCTTAGTCATTACTTAAGGCAAGGTTTACCTAATCCAGCATAGAAAAAAATAATGACTATTTTTCATGTCTTAAAGAATGTCATTTTAGGCAGGGTGTCAGATAAAATGACACAATAGTTTAGGCTAAAATGGCATATACCTTCAACAGACATTTTCAAGGATTTTACAAAGTAAAAACGTATACATTAAATGAATTTAAAACTTATTTTCAGTAAAAACATTTATCATTTATAATATGATATTGTATGAAAATAATCTTGACTGTTTTTTAATATAACAACAATGTACACGGATAAATGTCTTCGTTCTAGGGGAGACTAAGCGCCTTTACACACTAAGCCGGTTTTGATGGACAGAGAGATAAAAGATTATACGAAGCCTTTCAGTTTGCCGACTTTCCCCGTTCTCTACGTATGAAAGGTTTCATAAGACTCCATACACTTCGATAGCGTTGGTCCGTCGCCCGTATTTCCGTCTTTCGCTAATATGAAAAGGCAGTAAGTGTATTCAGCATGGGCCCACTTTGAACAACCTTTGCGTGTAGGTTTCGTTTTATATTTGCCCACCATCAAGGAAAAAAGTTTTTGATGTTAACGAACACGTTAAAATAGTATGTAATTTTTCCCAGAAACGACAGTTTAGCTAACATGCTTAAATTTTGAGAGTATAAATATACCTATAGTAATCATATTTATAAAAAAACATAGCCAAATTAATGTGTTTCAATAAAAAAAAAACAGAATTTGTAACAATACTATTTAACTTGAAATGTTGTGCAAAAATCAGGGGAATGCGCCCGTACGGTAATTTCAATACCAACTGCAGTGATCATTTACGCTTCAACACGTTTACGAGGTCTCAGCTAAAGCGGGAAATTCAAAAATTATGCAGTGTGTCATTTTACCCAAATATGTTATTTTAGCCTAATTTCCTCTACCTACATACCTATGGTTCTAAGCTGAGACTTTAGATATAATGGAAATTATATGTGTTATTATTATTTAGATTTAAATTAAGTGGTCATATCTCTGAAACTATTAAAGATCATATTATAATTTAATCATATATGGTATTTTTGTCAAGCTATTTAAAACACGTTTTTAATAGTGACATAATTAACAGGTTGTTCCATAAAAAAATGTTTACCTCTTCATTTTTTTTTAATATTTGATGTCCATCGCAGATTTTCTTATCCTCAAAGTTAATAGATAAAAATCTATAAAACTCGTATACAGAAAGTTTTCTCTATCATTTATTAAAATCGTTATAAATATGTAAATGAAAACCCTGTACGTATATTTTGTCTATGGACATTTCAGTAATCTCAGCAACTGAATGTCCAGGTCAAACTACTAGCGTAGCGAGGGGGACAGCCAGCCTTGCGCCCCTAGTTGGGGAGAGTCCCCAAAGGGGGCAAATTTTTGGTTTTGTTGTAAGTGAAATAATAGAAAAAAAAGTGAAGGAAGACAAGTTTTTTTGTTACAGACAAAAAGTAAAGAAGGGGGCCCCGACTTTAAGAAAATATATTATGTTACTGTTACAGTGGGTGGGTCCCATTTTGGAGGTGAGGACCTTTTTTTGTTGTTTTTTTGCTCCAATTTTTTTTCACAAAACTGAAATGGTATGGGTCCGACTTTACTTTCCGCCCTGGGCCCCAACACCTCTAGCTACGCCACTGGGTCAAACATTGAAAATGTGGCATCATTTTTTATGTCTACAGTTTTTTTTATTAACTAACTCGACAGAAATATCAAAACGACATCTTGTTAAGTAATATACATAAAATACATAGTAACATTTACTTTTATTTATCTATTTATTAACATATTTTTTTGCACGTCCCAAAATTTGATATTATTCATCTTTTACATTTAAAATTATCATAAATTAACAAGGTACCCATAATATATTTTGTTTGTTTCAATGCCAGACCAAACTACACACAAATAAAATATAGAGGGTGTCTTTACAAAATGCTACCACAAATTCTTTGAGCCAAAATACAACTTACTACGCAGTTTACGGTAGTCGAAAAGTTAAGTGTCAAATTTTTCACATTATTTTAGGTATTTAAAATATATTTTTTTACAAATTTCGGTATTCGATTTTTTTTTGATAGATCAAAATATGCTTATTTTAAAAATGCCATGATTTTTTTTGCCTATGTATATTATAGCTTCTCTCAAATTTTCGAAAAAAATAAATGGGACCACTATATCTCTAAACTGGATTCTCTGAAATTAAAAATTAAACAGATTTCGTTAAAATAATGGTAAATCTAATAATTATTCGAAGGAATAAGCAAAATAATTTTTTTCGAGTAATGTTGGTCACCATGAGAAAAACGCAGAAATATTCACCGGAACGATATGAAATTTTCTGTGTGTATTCTTAAATATATGTAGATACATTAAGAAAAAATAAATCGATTTTTTAAAAATTATAACTGTATATAACCCCTTAAATAAAATGAAAACTGACGCCCTGTATTCTGCAAACGATCAAGTTTTCAACAAACGTAAATTGCGTTAGATCGTAGCATTTTTTTGGACCTTGGGACACCCTGTATTAACAGGAGTGTAAATATTTTTCCACTCACATAACAGTAGATGTCCAAGTTTAACTTTAATAAAGGCCAGACATTACGTATGGTGTGTAGTGAAAATGTTATTTATGATAATATTTGTACAAATACTTTGAAATGTATTTAATTTTTAGCGCTACCTTTGAAAAAATTGTTTCTAAAGTATAAATATGATTTTTTACACCTTAAGTTGATTTTACTGTGGTGCATATCAGAAACACCAATTTTATAATATACATTATTAAGTATTGACAGGTATCAAATATTCATATCTGTACGGTTGTTATTGATTTAGTTAAGTTTATGTTTGAATTTATTTTACTTGATATCATTTATTTTGCTCATCTTATTACACATACATAAAAACAAACTACTAAAATATATACAGGGTGATTTTTAACCCAAACACTTAAACTTAGAAAATAATGGTTTTGGACCAACAATACCAATGTTAGTAATAGTACATTACGAGGTGGAAAGTGTTTCATTACTGTCAAGAGAAAAGATGGTTTCCAGAGGAGTAGAGCGCCGAGGTGAACCATTTCTCGAGACAGTAATGAAACTTCACTGAGGTTTGTATACTACACTCCTCAAAAGAATTATCGCATATGCTCGATTTCTTCCATAAGCTTCATTACAAAAATGCTTTCATTTAAATGGCCATTTGCTAGGGTTATTTTTACTTTTGGTTTACGAAAGAAAAGTTAACTTTCCTCCTCCCGTGACTCGAAAATAAAACTTAGAAAAGTGAGATTTTCAAACTTTTAAAAAGTCGGAAATGTCCAAATTACATACATGGCTGTAAATGAAATATTTTTAGATAGTGACATAATAAATTATTTCAAACAAAAAAAAACGTAAATTCTGAGGCCAAATAATGATTAATATAGGAAAAAGGGTAGTAAGATTTGTGTCAAGAATATTTTAATAAAATATTTGAAAGTTATAATTAAAATTCTAATTGCATAAAAATAAACACACATACTATCACAACTTGTACCAGAGTGTTATTAGACATACGAAACTTGAACATAACTTGCTTATTCGTTTATTTTTACCAAGAATAAAACATTTAGCAAATTATTCTCAAAATTCCCCAACCAATTGGCCCAACTTTTCTCGAGTCCGCTTGCTTACAAATAGTTTGCCAAATGTTTCACAAATAGCTCAGCCACATCTTCGCCCAATGTGTGGCGGCAGCATAAGGAATAAGTAAGTTTAAAAAAAAGCTTAGCATTGTTTTATTATCGTGTATCTCCCAGTTTTAATTAAATTCTTTAGGAGTGGTAAGTCGGCGGCGTACGCGTGTCTTGCTTAAAGCTAGTTCATACAGACGCAAAAAGCAAATTGCGAAACGCGAATTTCATTCCCATTGGTCAATTTCACATAAAATTAAAGGCGGGTAATTCAAAACAAAGATAGTTTAAAGATGTTGCGAATTCGCAAAATTTAGAATCTGGTGGGCGGGAAACTTGAGATCATTTCAATTTCTGGCGAATATTCGCGTGCGCACATGCGTAGAAACAAGATGTTATTTGTCATATGTCATTTCAAAAACAATTTTGTTATTGTTATTTTGACGTCATTCTAATAGCTTCTGGAACGTTATTTTTGTGTTCATTTTCTTAAGTATTTTGTGTTTTTTGATTTGAATTTATAATAACCTTATTAGCCCTTTTTATTTATATTATATATTTTCTAAAATTGTAGCGTTTCTATGTCTTTGTTGCCAAATAAATGTGCTATATTCTTTATTCATCACAACAAAGAAATGCTATATTATTAAAAGTAAAAACTAAGAAAATCTCAAAAGAACCCAAGCGTAGCGTCAACACCGAAATAAAAATAATAGAAATTTGTAGGTTATTTGTTGCATAGAATTTCGGCGAATTTTGCAAAGGTATGAACATAAAAAAAAACGAAATAGCTTTTACTCTGCTGTCGCAAAATATAAAAGTTAGATTGCGTGTGGCGAGTGGCATAACTTAAGGACACGCACCTTAGTTGATGCAGGGAAATTCGAGGAAAAGTGGGAAATATTCCCCGACTATCCTGCTATTTTCTGTCCTAAAATAAAATGCTTTTATTCTCAAACTCTTTATCAAACCTAGATCTAAGGTTTTCGTTAGCGATTGTATAATGCGTTTACATGGGTCTAGGAAAAATGGGACCTCTTCGGTCCTGGTCCCGGGGTATAGCGAGCTGACTGTTCAGCCCTATGAACTGACCGGTCGCCTGAAACAAAATAAAGAAAACCCCCTGAAGTATCTTCAAGAAAATGTATTATAAATAATAAAAACACCAGTTATGTCTATCACTCATGACACTAATGTCAAAAATATTATCAGAATTTCCTAAAGTTTAAAGCCTAAATTTTTTAAAAATTTTAAACTTAAATATTAGTTAACTCTTAAATTTTTATTTTACTTAGTTTTACCTTGACAACGGTGGCAGATTTGCCACCGAAACGTCGAATTTTAAGAGAATGCCGTACACGTTAAATTGAGCTAAAACGCGATTCGCTGCCGTTTTTAACACGCTTTTATTAACTTGGGTTGTAACTATCTATCTATCTATCTATCTATGTAACGGAATCTTTGAGCCTAATTTTAACCAACTTCCAGCTATTCGATTTCTTTGAAACTTTGCACACGTGTCAAGGACCGATGAAGATGCAATAATTTAAAAACAGTATCCCGTTATCTTTTTTGAATCGCCAGGAAAAAAATTCCATTATATTATAAAAACAACACCTAGGATGCCATCTGTTGGCAACATTTCAAACTTTGCTATTAAATGAAGAAGAAATTTTTAGTTTTTACACAATTTGGTTAGTTGCACCATGGGTGTTCAATTTTTATGAACAATAAAAATATAGGGTTAGTTGCACCATTAGTTCAAGGATTCCATAATAAAAATTACATTATGTGTAATGTATACATAATACATAATGTGCAATTAATAAAAATTAACATTCTTTTTTGGATCGCCAGGAAAAAAATTTTCCTTTATATTATAAAAATATAAAAACAACACCTAGGTTGCCACCTGTTGGCAACATTTCAAACTTTGCTATTAAATGAAGAAGAAATTTTTTAGTGGGTTGCAATATATTGGCAACGGTCCAAACATTGCCTGGATTGCCATCTGTTGGCAAAATTTCAAACTTTGCTACTTAATGAAGAAGAAATTTTTTAGTGAGTTGCAATCTGTTGGAAAAATTTTAAAATTTGCCACTCTTGTTCATTAAAAAAATTTTTCGCCATTTTGTCAAGAGTAGCAGAAACTAAAAATGAAAAATAATTAATAGTTTAAAAAAACTAAAAAAACACGCTTTTATATGCAACCGAACTAAAAATTAGAAAATAATTTTTCATTAAAAAAATATTGTCATTTCATAGTAAAAAGCGTGGGGTGATAAATATATTAAATGTTATAATTATTATATTTGCAAATATCTATGATGGAAAAGTTATGAAAAATAGTAAAATGCACCCCACGCTTTTTACTATGAAATGACAATATTTTTTTAATGAAAAATTATTTTCTAATTTTTAGTTCGGTTGCATATAAAAGCGTGTTTTTTTAGTTTTTAAACTATTAATTATTTAAATATTTGTTTTGGAAAAAAGTTGTATATAGAAAAGTTTTTTAAAACAATCCAAACATTATCGGAAAGTGGTTATTTTTACAGTTTTGTAATTTTGTGAAATTTAATGTGTTAATTTATAAACATTACCAAAATTCAATTAACTTTCCGATAATCTTTGGATCATTTTAAAAACTTTTCTATATACAACTTTTTCCAAAACAAATATTTTAAAAACGGCAGAGAATCGCGTTTTAGCTCAATTTAACGTGTACGGCATCCTCTTAATTAGAATTTTTGGGTTTTTGGGGGGTTTTTCTTTATTTTGTTTCAAGCGACCGGCCAGTTCATAGGGGTCAATAGGGCTGAACAGGGTTAATATTTCATAACATCATTAAAATAAATAAAATTATTAAAAACTATTTTGTTTATGATAAAGTTGCAAGTGCACATAAAGAAAGTTTTTAATAATTTTACTATTTTTAATAATATGAAATAAATGGAATTATTACAAATAAAACGGTTGGTATGTATGTTTTTAACTACTATGGTACAGAATATCGATGGAAATAAGGTATATCTTTTTTCGTAAGTAAGGTGAAGAAATCAAATGAAAAGCAAATTTGTCGCCTTTCAAAAGTGTGTAGAGTAAATGGAAATTTACCTGTATAATCACGACTTACCGAACAAATGTTTACCTATGAGTATAAAAATGAGTATAAAAAAACCATTACTATAACGTAATTTAGTTGCTCAAATATCATTGATACTGCATGTCTTATTCCTTATGCCAAAATATTAAGATTTATCGAAACGTACCTATATTCATAAGTTAATAAGGAAATGCAGGGTGTCAAAGTGAAAAAATATTTTTAAATTTATTTCCGTGATAAGTGTTGACTGGCAACTTTTTGTGCCACCCCATATGTACTATTTAAGTTAAACAATAAACTCTTCCAAGTTTTATACACAAAAAAGATATAATTTATAAAAAAACGCTCCAAGACCCTGTTTTCGAGATATTTGCCTTTATGTTGTTTAGTGTAATTGAATCTTTTTTAATTACAGCGTATTAGATGTAACTACCATTGCCACATCATTTATACTAATGATTTAATGTATTCTCATATACTGTTTGGTTGCACTAAACAACTTAAATGAAAATATCTTGAAAACGGTTACTTAGGAGCGATTACGTATAAAGCATACTTTTTTTTGTGTAAAAAACACAAAAGAATGCATTGGGACATGAAAGTAAACTTTTCTCTCATGGGCCAGAAGTAAAAGTCAAAAAAGTGATATTTCAAATTTCAAACAGTCAGAAAAGTTAACAATACATATAGGGTTGTAAATAAAATAAATCACTTTTCTGACTTTTCCTTTTAAAAGTAAAAATAAAGTAAAACTAATATCCCAGTCATCTTAGTCAAGTTAAAGGGTCAATCTGTTATTTTGGTACAAAAATACTCTTCTAAAAATCCCCTATGATATCGTGTAAGGAACTCAAAATATGACAGGTCAAATGTCAAAAAAATCAGTTTTTGCGAATATCTCGCTTCCTTTACTTTTAATCGCAATTATATTTATTATAAAAGTTGTAGAACACAAAATTCTCTACAAAGTTGATTTTAAGCATTTCTTTGTCTGACCAACGGATCCGATAATAGAGGGCGCAGAGTGTAAAGCACTTTACTGTACATACCTTAGCACGCAATCAATCGTGACATTTAGCAAATACTTAAGTAAAAAGATAACATATTACACTAAAAATTACGAGTGATTGCGTGCTAAGGTATGTAAAGGAAACGATATATTCGCAAAAAACTAATTTTTTTGCCATTTGACCTGTCATATTTCGAGTTCCTTACACGATATTATAGGTGATTTTTAGGAGAGTAATTTTTGTACCAAGAGAAAGGTATGTACAGATATTCGGCTTATTCCGTGAGATTTCGAGGTAAAAGTTTAAATTAATTGGGCTATAACCATTCGCAAAAATTCAAAAATGGGCTTACCTGACATCTGATTTGATATTTTAGACATCTCTGTGACACCTTTATCACCAGACAAATTAAAAATAATTTTCTAAGGTTGACATATTTTTAATGAAAAAAAAAATTAATAAATAAAAAAAGAAAACATCTGTCCCTAGTGTGCTAATATAGTGGACTCCATGCTTTATTCTAGTTTCCGTCTTTCCATTTTGTAGGTGTCAACCATCTTCTGTGCGATTAATGGATAACGATCAGTTTAAATTTGGAATGATTTTGAAACCTGAATCTTCTTATTTTGGGTTAGTTTTAGATGGCCTGAAAAAATTTTACATCACAATGATTAAAGGTTTTGACCATGACCGCATGTCTGTCATGACACTGTTATTTGAAGGGGACGAAAAAGATGTGAAGCTTAGCGAGCAAAGGATTTATGGTATTGCGAACATGTTTGGTGGTGTTCCAGCAGGTGAAAGTAACGGCGAAAGAGGGTATACTTTGACATTTGCCATAGCATATATAAGAGTAAGTAATCAGAAAGATTTATGGTTTGTTACAAATAGACTTGATCGTATGGGCGCCAGTGTATCGAAAATTATTTTCATGGTTAGGACGATCCATGATGCTAGCTGGAATTTTAGTCAGAATTTCTTTAAATCGCAATTGTTTTAACCGAAAACGACTCTTTACATTTTTTCGAGAAATGAATATACCGGGTGATGCATCGCCGGGCGGGACATAGGAAATCCCATGTAATTTTTAATGGGGTCAATTATTGGCTCCCCTAATTATTTGAGAGAAAAATTCTATTGAAGTTTATTGAAGAGCGTGCAAATCTACGTCCATGGTAAAAACTTTAGATTTTTCGGTTAACCCGTTTGCTAGTTAGATGTTATATATTTTTAAAAATTGTTACATTATTATCGCCTCATATTTATAAACAACAATAAAAATACCAGTTAGCGTGACATAACGTTATCATTTTAAAATTTTGTGCTTTATTATTATCAAAAAATCGTACGCTAACTGATATTTTTATTGTTGAAGAGTCGTTTTCGGTGGAAAACTAGTCAAAAAATTTAATAAAATATTATTTTCTGCAAAAAAAATGTATTCTAACTGTTAAAACAATTGCGGTTTAAAAAAATCTGACCAAAAATTTATCTGGCATCAGGAATCGTCGTAATCAGCATTTTATTCTAAACATGATTCTGCAAAAAAAATCATTAGAATAATTTTTGATACATTATACGACGTAGTCGAAAAATATGGGACATCGAATAATGGGGGCTTTCAAGAAAAAGTGTTGTCCAAACTTAACTTTAAAACTAATTTTCAAGAAAATGAGTAAAAGAAAAAATAGAATAGAAATCTCATTTCGTAAACGTTCCAGAATGAGACAATCTGATGGAACATATTCAATGTTTTCTTTATCTTTTGTTCCTAGTGTTTTTTTGATTTAGCCTATTTTTTGGTCGCAAAGGGTCTTCAAACTTTCATTGCCCTCGTTTAGACATGGCCAGCGATTCTTCAATCTCAACACTTACAGGGGATCACGACACTCGATTCGATTAAATCGAACGAATCGATGTGCATGGTCATAAATTCAGACATTCCAAAGAGTATTCCTTCGGAAACAGACAAAAAGCCGAAAGGTAAACTCGATCGAATGTCGTGGCAGAATTTATGAAGATGCGTATCGAGTTGCTCGATTTAATCGAATCGTGATTAAGTTGTCCTTAGTAGAATATTTAAATTTAATTAATCCATTACAAACATTTGTTACTAGTATTAGTGGTACTATTGGGAGAAAAATAAGATAAAAACTTAAAAATGTATTAGAGAAAAATGAAGGATATTAAATTTCTTTTAATTAAATGTGGCTAAAATTATCTCTGGTGACTTTGTAGAAAATTTTAAAGTAGATACAAGTTCACTAGGTAGTTTAAAAAAATATGCCCCAATCAAGCCTGTTGATGTAGAACGAAGCTTTTCTATTTACAAACATACATATGTACTCAGACAGAAGATATAAGTATTTTGGGAAAAATTTTGAAAAGCATTTATTTGTTTATTGTTTTTTAGTAATAATAATTATTAATATTTATATTTAGTTTAATCTTTCTGTAAATACCATTTTCGTATTATATTGACCTTTTTTGTACAATATTACTACTACTCATACTTTTTTATTACTTACTTGTTTTATTTAAAAAAATTGCATTCAATTATAAATTTTATGCGTATTTTGTTAAATATGCTTGCATATACAGTGTAAGTGTAAGTTCTCTACATATAGGAAACTTTTTTATTATTTATTTTACGAAAAAAGTTATTCTTTATAAAAAGTTCTGCATGATCTAAAACCCAAAAAGCAATCATTAGATATTCCTTTTTTTTCAGTAGTATAAGAGATATCTCAAAAAACATATATTTTGTTCAAGAGGAAAGTACCCTTATTTTTGAAAATATCGAAAATTAAAATAACTCTTAAATATGGAGACTCATTCATTTTCAAGAAATTTTTATTTTTTTTTATTTTTAAGCTAAAACGAAAATTTAAATTTGTACATTTGTAAAAGCTTACTTTAAAATGTAATACCTAAAGAAAGCTTAAGAACTGTCAAAACAGTAAAAAGTCACAGAAATGCTCGTAATCACATAAAAAATTAAAGAAAAACTTTTTTCTTGTAAATGAACGAAATTGCATATTAAAGAGTTATTTTTCTAAGCATTTTTTCTTTATAATAATTTTCGATATTTTCAAAAAAAAAAAAAAAAAAAAAATGGTACTTTCCTCTTGAACAAAATTCACATTTTTTGAGATACCTCGTATACTACTGAAAACTTTTTATAAAGAATAACTGTTTTTCGTAAAATTAATTAAAAAAAGTTTCCCATATGTAGAGAACTTAGGCGGACACACTGTATATGCGCATATTTACTTACTTTGTTTGTGCATATTTGCTCATCTCAAGTTATAAAGTTTTGTTTTGTTCGTTAAAATTTTTTAGAATTATTTTATTTTTGGTAATTTTAACTTTTCTCTTTCATTTTCAGGACCTTGCTCTGGAATATAACTTGGTTTGCGAATCCTTTGAAACTTCCGTTCCGTGGGATCGAGCCATTGTCCTTGTTAAAAATGTAAAACACGTTGTAGCGCAGGAATGCCGAAAACAAGGAATTACCCACTTTGTTTTTAATTGTAGAGTTACCCAGACCTATGATGCTGGATGTGTTATATATTTTTATCTAGGATTTAATTATTCGAATATGTCCGATCCTGTGGGAGTTCACCATCTTTTAGAAGAAAAAGCTCGGGACGAAATTATTGCTTGCGGCGGAAGTATATCCCACCACCACGGGGTGGGAAAACTAAGAAAAAATGGTACCCTGGTACAGTTTCACAAGTAGGCGTTAACTTGTATCTGGCCACCAAGAAAGAACTGGATCCCAATAATATTTTTGCTGCAAATAATTTTATCTCGAGTATTCCACAGTCAAAACTTTAATTTTATGGTAGATTTGTTACCTAAAAATTTGATAGGTGTACCTTAGGTCAATAAATTATCTTAGATATCAACTGCCAGAAATATCGTGCTATATAAAACTTAATGTTCCATAATTTTACGTTTTATTATCATTACTGAATGTTTCTATCAACCTTAAACAAAATAATATGATCCTCGTTGAAAATTTAGTTTGGTTTAAATAACTCTAGCCGGTGGCTTATGACTATAACTTTTTAATTTTTTAGATAATAAAATAAAATTTGGTAAAGTAGAATTCAGCTGAGAAGAAACCAGAGGCGTCGTACAAGTTAAGACGGCAATCAACTATTTCTTTCTAATCGCGTTATTTAAATAGTGTGCGAGCAACAAAAAAGGAGAATAATAGAGACTCGTCTAAAGTTTATAACATCGTATTTATGGTTTTAGGTCATGTTTTTCAAATGGATAAAAAATATCTTTACCAACAATTCTATACCACATAATCAGCATTTTGGTTAACAGTATATCACAAAAATACGTATTAACTTTTTTTTCTTTAACAGTATCAACTAGCCCGCTAGCCGGCAATATTAATAGAGAATCAAAGTGGCAATATTTTTCTTTAAATTATTTAACCAAAAAAATATATAGGTTATTATACTGGTTAGTGGAAAGGAAAACTGAATTAAACGGATTTTTTATATACTTTTATGTAACATATTGATTTGATTGTATTGTCAGTAAAATAATACTCTTTTTAGCTATTATATTGAGCCACCAAATGACTGAAGACCATAAATCCAATGTTGCAAACTTTAGACTAGCCTGTAGAGGCTATAAAAACAAAATACTCTCACATCTATTTTTCCATGATTGCTTAATATAAAATGAGTCAAAAAGTTACAAATTAAGTGTTATTGTACTAAAAATTTTATTTTCTATTCAAATAATTAAAAATATAACGGGTCTCATTTAAAATAAGAAAGTTAAGGTCAAAGTAATAGGAAACAACTGAATACGTGACACAATGCATATTTATATGTATCAAATTTTATTTTGTAATCCTAAAAATATATATATATGGGTGAGCCACCTGCTAGCGACACCCAGTATTGCAATGCCAGGAATAACCACCATATACTCGTTATTAATAATATTTATACCAAAAATGTATAGAACATGAAAAGTAATAGTAAAAACATAAATTTCTTAAAAGTTATGTCACTGGTCCATAATAGAAACAATTATATTGCAAAGATCAGTGGTGTTGTTTGGTTAATGTTCTAGGTGTACCAAGTTTAATTTAAAGGTAAAGAGAATTTCAATTTTCCATAACATGTTGTACACATTTTTTAAAATATTCTGTTTATAGCAGATAAATTAGAGTGTCATTGGGACTCAAGAAACTTTTTTCTATTTGTGTTTATGACTAAATTTTTAATATATATATTTTTTTAATTATAATTTGCCAGTTTTAAACTCTTCTGTCTTATGTATGACTAATATTTATGCACTTCTTTACTAATTATTAGAATTGAATATATTATAAATTTTGTTCTGTATTATTTAAGAAAATTTAAATTTGCCACCAATATTTATTACAATGAGTATTATTTTATATTTTAGAAAACATCATGCCAATTTATATATTCTAATCGTAATATTGTGATAAAACCAACAAAGAAAATTGAAGTAAGATTAAAATATTTTACAGTTAGTGCATGTTAAGTATTACCTTTTTAAATATTAGATAAAAATGTGACTCACACTCCTATTTCGTTACATACCTTGCCATTTAAAGGTAACTCCTTAAACAAAATACGAGGTGTTAGTTGAAACCATTAGTTCCATTATAAATGATTGCAAGACCAAAAACATTTGTTTTTTATTTTGGTTTTGATCATACAAGTTAACGGCATATTTTTTAAGTTTTTCTGTCTTAAGGTACAATTCCATACACGCGGCAGACTACAATCCAACGACGAGAGCAGCAAAGGCATTCACATTACCAGCAACACTACTACTTACTCCCGAAGGCCAAAACGAAATAAGTATAATGCTCTGTTGCTACCGTCGGCGGTTTTCAGTCTACCGCCGTGGTCGGAATCACACCTTTATAGCTGCTAACAAGTTTATCTAACAGCTGACGTCTTTAAAATATTAATAAAAAAAGTCATTACCTCCAATGACAATTATGACAAATAACAGTATGAAATGAACTAGTATTCTTTCGAAACATGATCAGTTTAACATCCCTCAGCTCAATAACCTACAAGTAATCCTAATCTAATCACGTGACAGGTGCCATTTGAAATATTAATAAACATTCAGAATACACTTAGCTACATAAGTTTCAAAATAATGTTATCCATTTCACTATCTCACTTTGTTCACTGATCATGTCTCGAAAGAATAGCACTAGAATAATATAATCTAAAAATGGTAAATTCCTAAATTGTCTCCGGTTTTATAACAAAAGTGTTTAATGTCTTCAATTGCAATTAAATTAATCCTCTCACATATATAATTGTTATTGTTATTAATATACATTTAGTTAATTTTGTTTGGCCCTTAACCTCAAATTCGGCTAACAATCGCTGTGAGCTGCTGACGTCATCAATTTGTCAATAAAAACAAAAAACACAGCAGCTTTAAGCAGATAACAAAGAAAATATGCCTTAAGTGTTTTACCAAAAATATTCTAGTCATAAAATTTTAGTAGGCAACATCAGCATCAGACCAGTTTTTATGTATAATATGATTGAATTTTATTTATTTTATGTCTCGAAATGAAACAAATTCTAATTTTATTGTTTAATATTTGTCTTCTATGTTGGCAATTAAAAACTCTGGTAGTCTAGTTAAGTAAGACTAAAAACGGTTTTAAGTAGTATAATTAAATTTCTCAAGTCAGACTTTGAAAAGAACGTCGATTATAGCAAATGTTAGTATGACAGCTATGCCCCCTGTATGTTTTTTGCATAAAGTTTTTCAATACAATTTTTTTATTGAGTGTGGTAAGTCTAATTTTAAATATTAACCCCAGATAGTTTAAAACCGTTTTATGGTACATAATAGAAAATGACCTTTTTTTCTTCAACACATTTTGGTATTCCTAGTCAAACTGAAAATGTTAAAAAATACAAATACGTCAAAATCGGCAGAATTTTTAATTGTACATACAGAGTTTATTTTAATAACTTCAGAAGTACAAAAGCGTTAAGATCTGTTTTAGGACTATTATGAATGTTCCGAATCACTTCATATAAAAAGACCTATCGTCATTTTTTATACCTTTTATGAACAATGAAACATAACTATGGTTACAATTCGACAAAATCTTAAGTTTTTATGTCTCGAAGTGAACTGTACAAAAGTCGAAACTATACTAACTAAACGAAGATTTTCCATCGCCCTTTTATAATATCGTAGAAGAGAGGAAAATGATCTAGATTTTTCTGGCTAGTTCTTTTACTACCGGATGTATAAAAAGTTCTTAATGGATGACTCGAGCGCTTTCGAGAACTTTCGTAAGTGTTGAAAGCATTTGGAAAACTATAGTAACTTATACTTATATAATTCAAAATTTCTACAATTCTGTAAATTAAACACATATTTTTAAAGGTTTATAACATTAACTTGTTACCTCTATCGCCTATACAGGGTGTTTTTAAACAAATGCGAGAAATTTTAGGAGGTGATTTTTCATCAACAAACTATGAAAAAACTTCATATGAACATATGTCATAAACGTTTTAGTTTTTAAGATACAGGGTGTTAAAATTTTCAAAAACCAAAAAATTTCTAAGTACTTATTTTAGTTAAAACTGTTATACTGGATATAAACCTTATTTAAACAAGCATTTATTATATTTGTTACATAATTGCTAATTTAAAATTATTAAAACCTTATTAAAAAAAAGATCCCGCCCGATGCTTCTTTTATGGTCTAAAAATATGCTATTAAGTGAATTTTTTTCTTTGAAACTAAACAAGATACGGAAAGAAATTAGGAGACATAAAAGCAGTTTTTTTTATTTGCTTAATGCACAAAAATTTTACACACATTTACACAGTCGGTGGCGTACCGTTTTTTGTTGAAAATATTCCTTTAGACGCCACTGCACTTACTAAATGTAATTAAGTTAGTGATAAATTACCCCCTTAATGTCAATAATAATACTCCCAAATTAAAACAAAATTGGGGAATTAATAGTTAGGATATTTAATAAAATATATTTGACACCCTGTATAAATACGATTTTTCGTATACTATTTGTTTAATATAAAAACATTTATTTTGATTATACTAATGCAGAAATTAAGCTCTACCTAAAAGGTTTAAAATTAAACAATGGGGAATCTAGCTGTCATATACGATGTGATTCTTAATCTATACACTGAAACTTGGAAAATTATTGCTAGGAGCAAATTGTAATGAATAGTAATAAAAAAAAGTTTCTAATGTATTTTTAGATAACCAATTATTTTAATTTAAAATAAAAGAGGGTGTAAATTTTAACAACAAATAGTGGCTAATAATAAAAAACATAGGGGAGTAAACTATTTTTTGTCCCTAGCTATAATTTACCAGGTTTAATGTACCAAAAAATTATATATTTTTAAAATTTTAACCATTTCCCATGGCTTTACTTAAAAAATCAGAAAAAAATACTGATATGTTGTTACTGTCATGTTAAGTTTTAAAAAATGTCATTATACAGAGTGTGTCAAACATTTGAGGTTATTTTTAAATTAAAAAATAGCCGTGAACATACTTTTTTAGGCAACCCTGTAGCAATACAATTGTTTAAATACTATATTTAATATAAAATAGTTTTTATCCGGTAAACAGATGGGTGAAGGTCGCCTTCTATTGGGAATTTAGACTATTATTTCTTCCAAAAAGTGTTACTAGAAGGTCAGATCTTACTTTATGACCGCACCATCTAATAATATTTATAAAATTGACTGAAGTTAATCAAGCGATCATGCACTTTTTAGTTGTGTCAGAAAAAAAACGTATCTGTTATTGCACAGTATTACTTGGTTGTATTTCCTAAAGCTGCCTAATCTGATGCTGTTTCGTTTGCTTTAATTAAAAAAATATCGTTTTAATTTTTATATACTACTTTTTATAAGAAGATTAACAACTTTAAAAATCTAGTTGTGTTTAAATTCTATCAGTTCCGTGCTTTACATAACAATTTTTTGTAATTTGTCGTTTTTTTATGTATTTAATAGTAAGTACATTTTTCAATACAACATTTTTAAAAATAAATGGGCTCTATAGGTTGATCGCAACAAATTGTTTTTCTTTTTATTTAAGAAAATCACATGAACAAAAAATGTATTGCATTAGTCTAAAAAATCAGTTACCATGGTTGCATACTTCTTAAACCTATGAAAACGTTTTTTGTTCATATGTTTTTCTGAAATAAAAATGAATAGATTATAGTTTTGCCATATCCTTTAAAATAAAATATGTGATACCTTAGTTACCAAATCTCAATGTGACTTTTACGGCTTTTAATTACATTTAATTACTTCATTATTTAATAATTTTAAGGTGTGTAGTTAAATTCCCAAAAGGATACATAACTTTAAGAAAATTTGGAGGTCTACAGATAGTTACCAATTTGTGTTTATGCTTTTTAAATCATTAAAAACGTATTATTAGCTGTAGTTTGTAGTTTAAAAAAATTTAGTTACCATTTTAGCTTTGTGTTGTGATGTTTTTGCTAGTAAACAGTTTTGTGACAAATAATCGTTTTATTTTTTAAAGCACCCATTGTTGTTCTTTAACAAACTAAGTTTAATCTTGGCTTTCTGAAACTAACCTACACTCCCTCAAGGGCTCACAACTTGTGAGTACGGGTTTGGCAACCCCGAGGTTCCCTAGCTGGACCTAACCTTTTTCAACTAGTCTTGGGTTGGGTCCCTTCTGCTTTAAATCTATGTCTGTCGGTCTCCTTGACCAACTCTTGTTCTTTTCCGGCCCCGACGCTATTAGGTTTCGAGGGCTAGGGGTCTTCCATTTTCCCTCTTAAGTACTATTCTACTTCCAACTCCTAAGGTGTAACCCCATCGCGTTGTGAGGATGGGTTGCACAATGGATGAAGGGGAAGGAAAAACAGCCCTAGTGATGGTATGAGTGCACTGCCGCATTTGAAAAGAGTACAAGCTAAAGTAGGGACAGACTGTAACATCCAAGTAACCAGAACTAACCAAAACACCTGAGTAAATTAACCTTGCAGCTTGTGTAGAAAATCTCGTTTATTAGAAAAGAAAAAGTGTCTAGAATGCTACTTGTGAAAAAATATAGCAGGCGTTAACCAAATAACATAAAATTTGGAAATTTCTAAAATTCTTACAAAGCAGAGCAGTAAATCTCCCTAAAACACACTGAATACATCATTCACACTAGATTCCTGGAAAAAGTTATCTAAGAAAGCAAACCGAATTTCTGGAAACAAGCAATGCTAAAAATGGTTCCAAGAATTGTTTGACTCATATTTTTGGCACAAATCGCAGAGTTAAAAAAAAGTTGTTAACTAAACTAACATAACATAAACTGACATTATTGTGGTTGTTTGCTATTGTTTACGTCATAACAACATATACTCCCTTTGATAGGAACTTTTATTCTTCTCAAGATTAAGACGTTCGACGTTTCGTCTAATTTAACCAAGCAATTTCTGATAGTTGAAACTTTTTCCACCCTGGTAATCTATCTACTATGATAAAGACATATTAAACCTTTTTCATTTAGGTTTTAAAAATACGGCCAGTACGCCCACCATAGACTTAGCGTTTCGTGACGCATACAGTTTATAACCAAGAATGTACAAGGAGGGTCAACTTCTACGCTTTTTATAGAAATTTCATGTTTCTGTATGTTCTTCACATAAAGTAACCTCAGTGTGCAAGGGTCAGATTTCAAGCCTAACTTATTGGTTAAAACCGTATTTCCTAGCAGGGTTTTCATTTCTTGCGTTTTCTTTAATCATTCATTACTTTTTGTATATAAGGATTTTGCTTTTTCTATAAAAAAATAATAGGACACGCTGTATGATTTTACAGTTTTAGAATGGCTAAACATTAGAAAAACAAAAATGTGTCTCACTTTCCTTTAAGTTGTTTATGGGATAAATTGCAAAATGTTGTTTATTATTAGTATTGGGTAGAAGGTAAGTCATGTTTAGTCAAAACAATTCACGTCCACAAGTTATTAATGTTAGAACAGGTAGAACATAGGCATGTTTTTGTGAGTTGGATGCTTTTATTTTTGGGTATATTATACCCAAAGCCAAATATACCCAAAATAAAGCATCCAACTCCAGACAAAACTCACAATAACTTTCTGGACCTATGACAAATAACCCGGAAATGTTTAAGTAAAAATAATATGAAAGTAGCATTTAAAACCATCGCAAGAATTATCCAACCTTTTAACGGCAAAGACAAGGTCAATAAACATGAAATCTGAGTTTATAAGCTAGCCAGCTCAGGGTGCAATAGCCGCTACATGACTGAGCGTGTCGAAGCCGGCGACTTAAAGAACACTACGCATCATTTAGAGTAGGCAAAGTAATTTTCAGACACTTTCTAGACTCCGGTCTGCTCCTTCCCTCAATGAGGGGTATAAAATTTTACCGCTTAGAACAAAAGTAGAACTGTATATACAGAGTAAACATAGTAATTCATAAACACAATGTAATAGCCCTTTCTGCCTGCAAACAGATTACAAAATTCCCACCATTTGAAATATTCTCGACTAATCCGCAAAAGTTTATTATAGCAGTATACTTGTAACAATAGAGATAGGACTTCATCGTTCGCAAAGGATAAAACCAGATGCTAAATTTGAAATTTCGTCAAA